>JAPAGP010000016.1:0-96172 GCA_028583605.1 Dastarcus helophoroides | reverse complement strand
AGAGGAAAGTCACTTCTATTTTTCAAATATTATATTAAAGAAATGAAGAAGGATTGTGTGTTTTTTTTAGAGGTGTTAGGATTGCAAAATGCAGAATTCAAATTGTAAAATTAGTAAATTATGCATGGTCACTAAGTTCGACGTGAATCTAGGAGCAAGTTGGGAGACTCTTTTTTTCCCATGAAAATCAATAAAACCATCGGTTCAGCTTGCCCCTTTCGACGAGAGAATATTGTGGCCATAAAGTCTTTATGGTCGGCCTCCCCCAGATGTTATTTGATTGGATAAAATAGGTTTTATAATAAGGACAAGACAGTTTTAACGACGTAACCAACAAAACAGAATAGGATCAGTGGAAATTAAAAGACTGTTAATTCAATTAGGCCCAACTGAGAACGATCCTTACAGGTCTGAACCCTACTAACTTTAATCGTACGTCGGTTCCGGTACGATCCGCGTTTAACTCGGTCGTTTCGTACTGAACATTTTGGTCCTGCGAGCGGATTTTCCGCGGTGATTTCAGTGTACCAACTCTTCGTGTGTGAACTTTAAATAAACAACTATGGACAGTGATAGTGAAGGTGAAAATGTTAATCAAATTCCAACTTGAAAAGGCAGGCTAGCAATACTAAGAAGTTCTGAAAGGTCAGAACAGCAAACTTCATAAATTACTTGAATTCCGATGAAGATCTAGAAATCCAGTTAAAGCCCGAATTGATCGGGTTTTTGAAAAATGCCAAACATAAATCGGAACCTTATGGAAGGAAGGAGAGATAACCAGGATGATCAAGAATGAGAAGATAACTTGATGCTGCTATTGCTCGATGCAACGGACGTGTTAGCTTCTATTTCAAGCATAAGATCGTGTTCCAGTTCCGTTTCTGACCCAAAATCTGCAAAATCAAGGGAAAAATTACCTCCAATTTCTATTCCCATTTCTCGGGAAAAACTACAAGGCATAGACTCCCTTCTATGACACTTTTATGTCACTTATTCACAATAATAAATCCATAACGGACATTCAAAAGTTTCACTACTTAAAGTCTTCTTTAAAGGGCGAAGCTGCCCAAATTATTTCCACCCTTAAAATACTTCTTCAAAACTATCTAACAGCATGGAATGCTTTGATACAACACAAAAACAAACAAACGTATAATTCTACAAAATCATCTACAAGCTATAATGTCAATCCTCATATGTCTAAAGAATTCTTTGAACCTTTACGCCAACTTTTAGATTCGTCTGGTTAACATTTGTCCTCCATGAACAGACCGCCAGAGAAAATGTTTAAGATATGATTATTTACATTTTTGTGAGCAATTGGACTCCCAAAGTCGTGGAATGGAAATTACAATACCATTACACGAATTTCCCGAATGGGAAGTTTTAAAAGGGAATTTCTGATGAACAAGTGAAATGTTCTTGAAATGGAAAAACTCTACGTAGGCAGCGAGAGGCTATTTGAGAAAAGGATTCCCAAACCAAAAACCCGTCTCCTTGTCCGCATCGACTAAATATAAAAAGGAGCAAGTGTAGTTATTAGGTTTGTTCCAACCGTACATTTCTGATTAGTTTCGACTAATTCATGAACTAGTTCGTACGCATGCGTGCATTCCGTATTACACTCCAACTGGTTTGGGATTGTACACGTTGGAACGCACTTTGGGACTTCTCGGAAAACCCCTGGTCTTCGCCGCCCTGTCTCAATCCGAAAGCGATGAAAAATAATCTTCATCACATATAAATCCCTCTACGAAATTAATTTTTATTATTTTTGAGCAAAATATAGTGGATGAAAATAGAATTCAGACTTAACAACACAATTTACATTTGCCCCGACAAGATCAAAAACATCTGACAATCGTATTGACAAATAACAGCTGAGAAATTCGATACCGCTTATCGATTACTTATTGCGCATGTTCCCAACTGCCAGTACAAGCTCTCGGCTGCTGACTGTTCGGACTGATCACAAATCAATTCACGAACTAGTCAGAGCACTGTTGGAACACCGGACTGCCAGTTGGGTTGGAGTTTGCACTTGGTTGGAACCGGTAAATTTTGAATGCACATGCGCCGGACGGTTGCAAACTAGTTTGATGTTCGGTTGGAACAAACTATTGTAAAAAGGAACATTTGATTATAAATTGCAGTGCTTTTAAAACTTTGTCGCTGCCAAGATCGCACAAATGAGGCTCGTATAAGACATTTGTGTACGAACTGTTTACGTCCGGGTGTTTAAAATGTTCGCGTCGGCATCATAAACCCTACCGCGTTGGGACAATTCGTCTACAGAAGATACAACTATCGCAGAAGAGGAGCATTCAAACAGCAACTAATGTTATGTCAAACCAGTGGCGGCTAGTGCTAAGGTTTGCAGGTTTGCACAACCTCCAAAAAAACGCTGGGATAAAAAAGAAAGTAAATTGTTTTGTTTTGTTGTTTATTTATTTATTGATAACAGATTTATAGCTACCAAATTAACCAAACATACTAATGACTATAGCGGATTCCGCCGATTCGTAAGCGTTTGACGACATTGTTGGGTCCCAAAAGTTTGCAAGGTTTCCAGACTAGAATTCGGTGCAAAGTTTAATTGCGCAGCCATTCTCTAAACCGATCTGTATCAAAAAAACTGAAAAAATTTAAGCGACATGGATGACCTATACATGACTTAAATATTTTTGCAGATGGTGTTTTGTAAAAAGTGAAGTTTTAACAGAAGTAGTTCGCGAAGCTAAAGGAGTACCTATGCGACATTGTTATCTAAAGAAACGAATTAACTTCACTGGTCATTTAATTGCAGCAACCATAGTTTTTTTTTGAAAAGTTTAACCAATTTTAAAGAAACCACTATCCATTTTTTAATTTATAAAAACTTAGCAATGAACTAACTGTAATCTACGAAAAAGAAAAGTTTAAAACTGCTTTTGATTTACTTGTGCTCTATAACATTATTTCAGAAAACAGTGAGCTTAGTGAAACTCTAAATCTTTTTAAAAATCCTGATAACTATCCCAATGGCTTCTGCTGATGCAGAGTGGTGCTTCTCCAGTCTGGAAAGAATAAATACTTTTAAAAAAATTCATTATGCCAGGAAAGATTAATCCTCATTAACGATGTCTTCAAAGAAAAGGACTTAATCCAAGAAATACTCGATTTCAGTAAAAAATTTATTGTAAATTTGCAGCTGCCAAAGATCGTCTGTCGTATGCACTTTCTCTTCTTTTTCTTTCTGTTTTTTTTGGGAATATAAAAAAGGGGAATTTTTAGCAAGTATACTATACCAGGGTGTTACAAAAGTCCGGGCCGCTACTTCAGAGCATATTCTACACATTAAAATATGAAAAATGTTGAAATACATTTTTTTCTTTAAATTGCCTCCTAACGGAGATATGACCATTTAAAGATGGCGCCCCTAAAGTGGTTTTTTTACTACAAAAAGTTAACGGTTAGTAGCAAAGTCATGAAATTGGGCAAGCAGTTAAAGAATTGGATTAGGCATATTCTCATGTAACATATTTTTTTAAATAAGCAGTAGCGTGGTGTGTAGGGGGGTTGCCCGCGATTATTTTTTTGCCGTAGCTTTTTGTATTGCAATATTTCGACACAAAAGTGCCATAATCGTAAAAAGCAACATTTTTTATACAAAAAAGGTACTCTTTCTCAAAGTCGCTAAAAGTAACCGTTTCCGGAGAAAAAAGCGTTTAAAACAAAATTGTTGCATTTATTAGAATTCGTTTTGCAAATTTCTAATTTATCCACTACTAACTGCATTGATATAAAAATAGTACAAAATTAAGAAAAAAAAAATCAAAGCAAGTGTTCGAAATTACTGCCCCCTGCAGCAATACATTGCTCGGTTCGTCTTCTAAGGGAACTCCTTACTCTTTCCGCAAATGCCTGGTGTATTGGTGAATCTGGTTGAAACCCATTTTCAATTCGTTCACGAAGATCATTGATATTGTCAACTAGTGTGGAGTAGACGATCTGCTTTAGATGTCCCCATAAGTAGAAATCGAGTGGGTTGAGGTCAGAAGACTTAGCTGGCCATGGTATCGGACCTTCTCGACCTTATCCATCGTTGATGATAGTTGTTATTCAAAAATTCCCTAGCAACTGCACTAAAATGGGCAGGTGGCCCCATCGTGTATTGTCCATATTCGCTGTCTTGTTATGAGTGGAACATTTTCAAGTAACACGGGTAACTCTGTTTTGCAGAAAATGTCTATATGATGCTCCTGTTAACCTATGAGGTAAAAAAAAACGGTCCAATTATAGAGTCCCCTAATTATTCCTCCCCAAATGTTAAGTGAAAATGTTGCTGATGTCTCGACTGAATAACTGAATTGAGATTTCTTCAACTTGCCACTGCTGCATGTTGTGAAAGTTAAGTATCCCGTTTCTGGTAAAACCCGCTTCGTCCCGTAAAATAATATGAGCGATGGAAAGTTCTCATTTTCAGCGATCTTATGCAATAGCCAGTTGCAAAAATTCTATTCTTGGAGGATAATCAGCAGCAAGTAACCCTTGCACTCTTTGAAATGATAGGGGTAAAATTGGTAAAATTTCAAAATTCGCCAGATAGTTACGTGATTTACTCCTTCGGCTAAAGCAAGTTGTCTAGTGCTGACACATGGATCTTCTTCAACTCGCTGAAGCACACGCTCCTCTAAATTAGCAACTTCTGCGTTTGGCCTTCCAACACGTTCGCCTCTGAAAACAAAATTTCCTGTTTCACAATAAACGAGCATGAATTTTCTGGAACAATTTTTCTCCTGGTAGGTGTCTATTAGGAACACGTTCAGCATAAAGCCTTCTTGCTTCAGCACGATTACAATTTGCAAGCCCGTACATTAAAATGCATATCGGCCATTTCTTGATTTGCAATAGTCCATTTTATCAAAATAATGAAAAGTTAAAAACTACTACACTTACTATTGACAACAAAAACTGCTAAAGTTTACAGCTTACGACCAAATTTTTATCAGTGGACACAAACGTCAATCTCTGGCAGATATTGTCAAGTACAATTGTTTTCTTTACGGATCCAGTTTGACATGACCAACTTATTTTTTCTATATACAGAATTAGTTAGAATTTCGAAGACGGGATAGGATTATTTAAACGCCTTTTTCTCGGAAACGGTTACTTTTAGCGACTTTGAGAAGAGTACCTTTTTTGTATAAAAAATGTTGCTTTTTACGATTATGGCACTTTTGTGTCGAAATATTGCAATACACAAAAAGTTACGGCAAAAAATTATCGCGGGCAACCCCCTACACACCACGCTACTGCTTATTTTAAAAAATATGTTACCATGAGAATATGCCTAATCCAATTCTTTAACTTGCTTGCCCAATTTCATGACTTTGCTACTAAACCGTTAACTTTTTGTAGTAAAAAAACTACTTTAGGGGCGCCATCTTTAAATGGTCATATCTCTCGTTAGGAGGCAATTTAAAGAAAAAAATGTATTTCAACATTTTTTCATATTTTAATGTGTAGAATATGCTCCTGAAGTAGCGGCCCGGACTTTTGTAACACCCTGTATATGTACAAGATACATCAATTTAAATCCTAAATTCTCTAATTCCTCAAGCTTAAATTTAAAATTTCCAGTTTCGGCATATTTTTGTCAAATGTCTCTTTGCAACCCCAAATTTTATTAGCACCAGCCGCCACTGTGTCAAACCATACCTCAGGCGCAAATTCTACTAACGTTTTGCTATCAAACGTATTTAGTGAAAGTATTCGATGGTACAGGAACATATCAGAACGCTAGAGTTTAATTAGACTCAGAATCGCAGGTAAATATTATTACTTGTTCGTTCGTCCAGAGACCCATGTTGAAACAAAGTTCCTCTGACATGTCGATTAAGGGAGTTAATCAAAATGTTATTCAAGCTAACAATTTTGTAACTACAAATTTTAAATCAAAAGTTACCGATTTTGAAGCACGGCTTAATTTTTTGGTATTGCCAACTATCACTGATAGGTTGCCTTCACATAAGATATCCAGGGAATCTGTTATCATTCCAAAAAATTTGCCTTTAGCCGATCCATCATTTAATGTACCAGGTGAGATCGATATATTAATTGGAACCGAACTTTTTTATAGCCTAATGTGTGTGGGCAGAGTCACAATTAACAAGTTACTCTTTCAAAAAGACATTACTAGATGGATTGTGGCGGGAAAGATTAATACTGTTGAATCAAAGTCTATCAACTGCCACCAAAATTCAATTTCTACTGAGGGCGGATACACTTAATGATAATTTAAAGAAATTCTGGGAAATTAAAAATTGTTCAAATAATCAAGAATACATACAATATGGAAGAAAGAATGTGCGAAAATCATTTTGTACAAAATACTACACGGTCCAATAAGGGGCGATTTTGCATTAACTCTTCAAACCTTGACCCATCTCGGGAACAAACCCTGCTCTGTCAAATTGAGGCTGTTCTAAATTCAAGGCCCCTTTGTCCTCTATCAGCGATCTCAACGATGAGTCGGCTCTTACTCCAGCACATTTCCCAATTGGTGATAATTTAATGGCCATTCCGGAGCCAAATTTAGAACACATTCAAACTAACCGATGTTTAAGATGCAATTACTTCAACGACTAAAGCAGCATTTCTGGAAACGTTGGTCCAGAGGATATCTTTCCGAAATGCAAAAAACAAGTAAAATTGAGGTCAAAACTCCCAAACTCGAAGATTTGATTTCGTCAAAGAGGATCAGCTCGGTCCGCAGCAAGGGGTTTTAGTTCGGATAGTGAAATCATATTTAATTATAAATGCAATATTTAGATCAAAATTTGAAAGAAGTTTGTTTTTAGATAATGCAAGGTTTCTGCTCAAAATTTCAAATTTAAATTCAAATTTCTAGAAATGTTTTTGTCGAAATTCCCAAGTATTTTTAATCCTAATCCTTACATTTTGATTTTAACCTTGAAATTTTAACTTTTGAAGTAAAATTTAGAAAAATCGAAAATTTCGATAGTTAAAAGTAATTATTATAGAAGTCAAATATTTAATTAAATTAATTGAAAATTTTTAAATAAATAAGTTAATAAAGTTTAAAAAACGCCCAGTTAGTCGGGGTTTTAAAAAATAATGTTGAAAAATTGTCAAAATAGTCAATTTAAAAGTCGATATTTTAAGAAATGTTGGAAATTTTGAAACATTCGATGTTTTAAAAAGATGTGAAATTTTAAAAAATAATAAAATATTTTAAGAAAAAATTTTGAAAAAGGTTTGAAAAAGTCTAAATTTTCAAATAAAGCGAAATTTTTGAAGTATCATTTTGATTTGTAATAAATTATAATTTTGAATAAAGTAATGATTTTGAAAAAAGGTCGAAATTTTGAAAATACTCGAATTTCAAAAAGGACAAAATTTTAAAATAGAAAAAGAAAGTCAAAATTTTCAAGAAAATTGGTAAATTTAAAAGGAAGCTGAAATTTTCAAAAATAATTTAAATTGCTATCGTTTTTATTAAAAAACGAAATTTTCAAAAAGACCAACATTTTGGAAAGTCGTTTCTAAGGATTTTCCAAAAAAAAAAATCGAAATTTTTGAGAAATAGTCAATAATTTTTAGAAATAAGTGAGAATTTTGTGATTTGAGAAAATTCGGGTCTTTCAAAAAAGATTAAAATTTTGAAATAGAGTTTAAAATTAAATAAAAATAATCGACAATTTAAAAAAAAATTTGAAAAGTTTTTATCAAAAGGCGAAATGTTCAGAAAATTAAAAAATTTGGAATTTTTAAAAATAAAGGAATTTTGAAAATGTCGATGTTTATAAAAAAGAAAACAGAACATTAAAATTTTAAGAAAATTAAAAGTCAAAAGATTTAAAATTTTCATCAAAAATTCGAATTTGGAAAAAAATTTCAAATTTTTAAAAAAGGTCGAAATTTTGAAAAATTCGAACTTTCTAAAAAGAGTCAGACTAGATTTTGTAAAAATGACAAACTTTAAAAATGTCGGAATTTAAATAAGACTAAGAAAATATCGAATTTTGAACATTTTTCTAGTCCTATACGTCCCATACTGAATCTGTAAAATTGCCAGGTAGGCGTGAGTGGAAAAATATTGAATCAGTTACAGCACCACATCTTGTTGCGAATTAGTGGTCGGTATAGGAATGGAAATGATTAAGATAACGGGCATAACCAGGTAATAATATCAACGGACAATTTGAGTAAAGAGTAAAAAAGAAAAAAATATAAAAAGCTCACCACAGGTTTCAAGTTGAAGCGTAAAAAATAAAAACGCTCACGACTTTAAATACCGAATTTCCAATTTTTTCTTGAAAGTTCGTTCGAAAAAACAAGATTTCTAGAAAGTCCTGATTTCGTGATTAAAGTGGAAATATGAAGATGAGAATAATTTGTAAATTTACAATTTGAAATTTTGAGAAAAGTTACGATTTTAAAAATAAAAAGAGATTTTCCACACGTCTATAAAAAGTTGGAATTACTAGAATAATAAATATTTTGTTAAAAAAATGCCTCGAATTTTCCAATTCAAACGTGAGTTATTGGGAACAATTTAAAAAAATAAAATTTTGATTCGAAGGAAAGAAAGTAGCAGTTCAACTTAAAATTTGAAAAACAGCTTTTTTAATACATTATTTTTTTTACTTTAAATTCGAACTTTAAATTTGCAATTATTGTTACCTCTCTTTTCTCTAAAATGTTGACTTCAAATTGAAAATATTTAATTAATAACGAGTTGTAAATTAAAATAATAAATTTCGCGATTTTTTTTTAAATTTGGAGTTATTTCTTAAGAGTTTCTATATTCGTTTAGTAATTTCTAATTTTTCTAAAAATTTGGAAATTTTGAACAATATATTCCAGGTTAAAGATGAGAATTTGACTTAAAACTTCGAAGTTAATAAAATATCTTAAGCTCTATAAAAAAAAGGTGTTTTGTCAAAGTTTCATAATTTAAGAAGTGTATTCATCGAAGTGAAACTTAAGAAACCCGGGTATACAAATCAGTCAAATTGCCACCCCATGCATACCTACACGCAGCGACCTTGGGCATATCAATCGGAGAAAAAAATATTGTTTGATTTGTGGTGAAGATCTTGGATAAATGACCAAAACCGTAAAGAATTCTGTTTTCTCCGGCCGCCAAAGAGTAATGTTTTACTAGTGACCACTAGGTACCACCACTTCTTTAACAACGTTTTGGAGTATGCATAGCATTCTGTAATTGACTTTGGCCATCTATCTATATGTATTCAATCAACGCTAATACTCATCAGATTAGTCTATTGTGCACCAAAGACAACATACTTTTTCTCGCATTATACATAATACAAAAATTAGGCCATGCGCATACTAATAAAGAAATAGGGTGCTATTGTCAAGCCATCTATATATATTTAACAGAATCAGATGTGCAGTTGCAGGAATGCATTATTAACCAATATTAAGCTGTAAATTAACAAAAATCATGAAAAATATAAAAATCTGATCAAAAACATATAATATACGTATCTGTAAATAGTACAATGCATATTAAAATATTTTTATATAAATTATGTGGTGCTGCCATCTCTATGCCTATATCCAAACACAATATCAAAGGAAAAGAAAAGCGGAACCAAAAGTTCCAGTTTCTTTCGCTAGATACCACAACGGTAGCAATGTGGACTGATGTTGACAAACTTGGATTTAAATTTTGACAATAAAATAAAAAATATTTTGCTTTGATTAATTTATTTTCCCCATTCGATAAGAAATTTTCATTCACAAGCAAATAACCGATTAAAAATGGTAATTTCCCAAGAATACTATCTAAATCACTATTTCAAAACGAAACATTATTTAGGCTCTCGACAGAAGAGGTAAAGACAAGTTAGCCGAAGAGCTGGAACATAACAATTACTTTGAAGGCTTGGTTAGGCAAAAAATCCATATCGAGGACAAGCATAAATACAGAAATTTACGCAGATGCATGCAACACCAGCGGAAGGAAAGAGAGGAGGAAGATAGAGCTTACAATGCCAAATACATAGCCGCATACAAGGAGAAGGAAACTGAACAAGAGAGAACCTGGCAAGGGCGATGGAGAAGTTGAAGCGAGACGAAACGAACGCATTGAGGGAAAGGTAGGTGCTTGTATTGCGAAAGTTTGGGTTGATTTTAGGGGTTTGTTAGACAGATGCTGAGGCAGATGTGTCCCGAATTAAAAGAGTTGGAGTCGAAATTGAGAGCCGCCTACGTTTGTTAAGGAGCAACATGCCCAAATGGCCGCAGAAAGAAAGCGACTAAAATGCAAGCGAAGGTAGTTTTAATGCTAGCCATTTGAATTTCATAGGTTATGTTATTACTTTATTCTAAGATTTTGATTATATGTAAGACCTGATTTAAAAATTCAAATAGATTAAGCTAAAATGCGAAAGTCAGAAGATGAGCGAGGCTCGCTACAGCGAGGAAGAATGGAAGAAGAAGCAGTATTACGACGATATGATGAAGAAATATAACTATAGGGTTGAGCTTCAAGATCAAATGATTTTGAATGAGAAGGCTCGAAGATGCAAATACGAGGAGTTTATGAGGGATAAGAAGATGATTGACGATATCGTGTACAGAATACATTTGGAGGATGAAAGAGCGCTGGAAGAGAAATTGTGCAGAATGCTGAAAACGAGGGAGGAAATGGAGCAATTTAAGAAAGCTCAAGAGATTTGGCGGAAGAAGGAGCGGGACGCGCTTGAACAGGAGAATTTGAAAATTCAGGAGTATTTGAGGACGAAAGTTGCTGGTCTCAAAGAACAAGCTGAAGCTAAGAAGCGACTGGAAGATGCCAAAGCTGCAATATCTGACAAAATCGCCAAACAAATCTACGAGGAAACAGTAAGTACATGTTTTTTAACTAAAATAGTAATCTATTTATTAATTACATCTATAAGTACAATTACTGATTACATTTTTTTAATTTTCGATTCCCAATCCAGCCAGCCACCAGTGTAGTTCATGATGTTCTTATAGCCCAATTTGTTTGCAATTTCTTGAGCTGTTGTGCTTCTTTTGCCAGATCTACAGTGAAATACTATGTTGGAATCTCTGTTAGGTTTGCTTCTTTTGTATTTTTGTTCAAATTGCGCTGGGGACATGTTCGCTAGGGTTTGTTCCAGTTGGCCCAATGGGATGTTGATGCTTCCTGGTATTGATCCAGTTTCTTTGAGTTCTTCGGGTTCTCTGACGTCCACCAACAACACGTCTTTTTTATCTTTTAACATTTTCACATAGTCAAAATCAACAGCTTTTGCTAAACCCGCCATTGTTGCGTGTAAATGTTGCTTGTCAATTAAATAATTGCAGGACTTATTGATTTCTAGTTTTTTGTTTGCATTGATTAATCTGGATAATCTGTGAACTCTTCTTGACGTAAGAGATAAGAGTTTAATCGACCTAAGCATCGTTATCTGACTAAATTGTTAATTACCCTTAAATATGGGAAAGTAACAGTCTTTATTTACAATTTTTAACTACTAAAATTAAGGTTATCTTCTTCTTCTTATTCAGCAGTCACAGAAAAATGGAAATATGATTCTGTGACCAGAGTCATCGAGAAAGAAATTATAGATGTGCAGCTACAGCGGGACAAAACCAACACATATCTGCGAATACTCGATTGTGTAACGGTAGCGGTAAATTTGAAGTTTGATCTCAACACATTTGTACTTTCAGTTTGAAATATCTAGTTTTTGCTCAAATTTACCACTATGCAGCTTTTTTTTTTTTGAAATATAAACTTTAAAATAATTTTCAGGTAACTAATACTCACATTTTCAATTTTTTCTTGGAATTTTAACTTCTTAAATTGAGGTTCTGTTTTTTTTTAAATTTCGTTTCATTCTAAATTTTATATATATTTGTTGGAATATTTCTAAATGTTAACCGCAATCTCATCCATTACGATTTTTAGGTTGACGTTTCGACTTTTAACCTGAAACTTTTTTGAATTTCAATATTTTTTCGAAGTCTCGTATTTTCTGAAATTTCAATTTTGCTTTCGAAATTTCAAGGCTTCTTTTCAGGTTCTGATTTATTTTGAAATTTCGATTTTTATCTTGCAATGTCGTCTTTAATTTTAATAAGTAATAATAGTAATGATAATTTTCATAAAATTGCGATTTCGCCTCGACATTTCGTTCTTTTTCCTCGCAACTTTATTTGGAATATTAAAAATTTAATTTTGTTCACGATATTTCGATTTTAAATTTAAAATTTCGTGTTTTTTGCCGGCAACTTTTTGTGAAAATTTGATTTTTGCTCGAATTTTCAACTTTCATCTTGACTACGACTTTTACGCTAAATTTGTACTTTTTTCTTTAAATTTTGACTTGATTTCAAAATTTCGATGTTATTTTAATGAAAATTTCTAACTCCATTTTCTCACCTAGTGTCACATGTTACTCGAAATTTTTACCTTTTTATCATATATTTAATACTTCTATATGGCCAGCTCTGCGTTTTACGTGTGATGAGTACACAAATTTTGCAATTGAAAAATATTGAGAGACATTTGATTTAAAGTTGGGGGAAAAAGCAATATTCAAAGTGGTCAATAATTTTTTTCTTGTTAATTGACCTTCTAATGCCTATTTTAGAGTATTTTGCCTCTTTAGTGCCCCTTTTAGCTGTTTGTTTTCGCCTAATTTCACATTTTTCTCACCTTTTTACCGTATTTGATTGTGCCCAAAAGCCGATCTCTACTAATAACTTTGGCTACACACGTAAGACCTAAAAAATTAAATTTTTTTCTTATACATTTTCCTCAAATTGAGTTCCTCTCTTTTCTTATACAGGCAAGATATCTTTCTATAATTTGCAAGCCTGTTGTTTGGAGAAGCATCTCTTGTCTCATTCTGGGAAATGTATTGTCCAAGTACTATCGTACCGTTTGTATCCCTAATTGTCACCAGGTATTGAATGATTTGGTATCACAATGTGGCAAACCATTAAAATGGGGCCTAAACTAGAGAAGTTTTTAAGTAAAAACTAAGCTCTCTTAAATAAATTTAAAATCTAAACATGTCTACTACTTTTTTACTCATTTTAAAAATTTGTAGCTTTGTAACGAAAATTCGCGGAGACCATTGCATCAAATAATAATTTATTTTAAACTAAGAATTCATTTAAAAACAAGTAAAAAAAAATCGACGCTTATACAACTGCAAGGAAATAGTTCTGGGAGCTTGAATCGGAAGATTTTGAATAAACAAACACCTTAAAAAATTAATTCCTCAGAAACTATAACATTTAGAACTTGGGTGATTAGAGACAAAAATCTTGCAAATGACTCCACAAAGCCACTAAATAATTTTGGCGGTCCATGTGCCAAACACCCTGTATTATACTTCTTTTTAAAATATCAGCCTTAAAATAAGTTTGGAGTTATTATTTTATGATTTTGAGAATGCTCCTTCATTGCATACGGAAATGGAGACTGCTGCACCGCAGTAAACTATAAATTTGTGTTGGAGGTTTATTCTGAATTGCATTCTTTACTGCCATACAGAAACAGAGTCTGCTGTACCGCAGTAAACAATGAATTTACGCGACTCGGACAGAGTCTTGGAGCGGTCTAGAAATATACCAACTTTAACTCATTAGCACCCAATACATAGAATCTAAGGTGCTCGGCCTCATAATTAGCTCTAGGGAATTCTCTCGGCGGGTCTGGACAGGACTCTATTTGACAAGCAAATCATGCATTTGGACCCAACCATTTTAGAAATACGGCAAAATACGTGTGCTACAGCTGGATTCAATTTTACCTCGCCGGCGCCGACATTATTGTATAACATTTGATTTTGTAGGCAAAAAGAAAAGAACGGGAGAACATTTTGCAAGAACTCCTTGAAGAAGAAAAGAGAGAAGCAGAGGAGCAAAGGCACGTAAATGACCTAGAAAGACAGTTGAGGCTACGACTGGAAACCGCCGCGGTCCTAGATAAGCAAGTAATAGAGAGAGAGGAGAAAATCAAAGCCGATATAGAAGAGGATAAACAATGGAGACAAGCCGTAACAACAACCTAACGAAATCCCAATCCCAATCACCAAGATTAAAATTTTTAGATGCTCGAGAAACTAGCCGAAGAGAACAAAGTGGAGCAACTCACTGCCCAGAAGAAGAGAATTAAAATGATCGAGTTGAGGAAAGACGTGGAGGAGATGATGAAACAGCGAAGGCAAAAGCGCGCCGAGGAATTACAGCTGCTTACAGAATTGCAAAGACAGGAGGAAATGGAAGCGGAGGAGAGGTACGTTTTCCTGTTTGTTACGCTGATATTTATTTTTTGTTTTTGTAGGAAACAAAAGATTGAAAGAGAAAGACTGCGCATGCTCAAGGAGCATGCACAGAATCTTATTGGGTATTTGCCAAGGGGCGTATTGAGGGAAGACGATTTCAAAGAATTGGGTACTGAGTTAGCTGAAGCTTATCGACCAATGAAACCTGCCTAAGACTGAAACTATTTTGATAACGATTTTCACTTTAAATGTCTTAATGTGATGTGAAATAAACTTGAACATTTGAGTTTCTTTATTTCCTAATTTCATTTAGCTTTCTTAGTTTTTATTATCAGGTGACAAATTCTCCCAAAACAAAGATAATGTTTTAGCTTGAAAAATTCTTTTTTTATTATTGTTACACGTTTTTTTTTATTAACTCACTTTCTTGTCTGTAATTAACAACTAGCCTCGATCGACGTTTGATATTGATATGTATCTGACAATTCTACAAATTTTGCAGTGGATTTTTAACCAACACGCCGATGGCGTATTGGATTTGCCTCTGGACTACAGAACCGGGCAAGAACAAGCGTTCCAATTGGTGGGTTTTGGCGTCATGATTGAGTGTTTAATTTACGTCCATTTATTACATATTCTGGAGCGTACCTAATTTCTAGTTGAATGTCAATATTGCAGTTTTAACAACTGCGTTGTGTAGTAGTTATCTTATTCGAAGAAATTGCAGCTTCAATATCACTTTATAAAATAGTGGTATTTAATATTTATACTTTTCATATGATGCGTCTGTATCATAAAACTTCTGGTATGGTTTTTTAATTTAGCTTTTTTTTCCTTAGGTGTGGTAAAGGGTAAATAAAAAATGGAATTTATTTGACAGAAAAATGAATAAAATAATGTAAATTCATTTTATAGAAAATTTAAAGCAATACAGCTTTTTAATTTTTTCAATTTGTCAAAAATAAAGCTAAAGAAGGGGGTTATCCAATTAGAAAACTAATTCTGTAAATAAACTGAAACATTAGAACGTGTCGTGTACGAGAATCAGCGTGATGGTAACCCAAACCATTAGTTTTTGTATCTCGATTATTAGCGATTGGAACAATCTAGGACGTGGCCACTTCCTTGATTATTATAAATCGCATAATAATCTCGTTATATTAATATCTATAATAATACGTATATCAATAGTAATGTGTGGTCCTCAACTGTCAATTGTATTTTACTGCGAGCGCGCCTGAGTATATATGAAATTGTCAAACACATGATCATCATGTCAGAACCGACCAATTTGAACGCTTGTATCTTGCCCAGTTCTGTAGTCCAGAGGCAAATCCAATACGCTTCTCGATGAGCTAGAGACTTGAAACTTTAACCATAGGTCAAAACTGGATGAAAATGCAATATTTTAATCCAGTCATGACAATTATTGCGCAAATAAAAAATTCGAGAACCAAACTTGACTTAAAATGAATGTAACCTAAAAACAAACATAAGCTACTTCTAAAGGAAAATTAAATTCGCTTTTGGGTGGTTTAAAGGATAAAGTAGAGCAAACGGATAAGTCCGGTATTTACCAAATTTCATGTAGGGATTGTCCTCAAAAGAATGTCGGGCAAACTAGACGATCTCTTAAAATCCGACGGAAGGAATATTTGGTTCATTTGAGGTACGGAAGAACTGAGAAGTCAAGTGTGGCCCGATATGCCTTTGAATTAGATCATAGGATAGATAATATTAAATTGTTAAGAGTAGTTAATACGAATTATATGGTAAATGCATGTGAAAGCTTAACCATCCATAAGGCTGGAAACCACCTTACGAATAGTTGCGCTGGGCCTTTGGGCCACTAATCTCTGTTAAAAATAGTTAAGGTCGATAGATAAGGAATTGTGATACAACGACGTGTATGATTTGATGCGCATGCGCGAATTGAATATTCTTAGTATATAAGGGTTAAATTTAAGATTAGATGTTAGTTTCTCTCTGAAGGCGACAGCTTGGCTGTCGAAACGCGTTGAAGCAACCTTTGTTGTGTTTGTTAAACATAATTAAATACCTAGTAATAGTAACTTAATAGTCAATAGTGCATTAATGACAACTTCGAACGTTGGCAACAGTCAAGGAGACAGTTACGCAACACAAACGACCCAAAAAACGACCAGAAAAGAAGCAAAAACAGCAATCGACAATTTGAGAGACTTTTTCTCTTTTCCTTCATAATTTTGGTTCTCTATCGAAGTTTTGACTTTGATTCGTTTTTTTAAATAAAATTGATTTTTTACTGTTTTAACTTTGTTTTCTAGAACATTCGATTAAAAAGTTCAAATTAAAAAATAAATGAAAATAAAAAAACCATAAATTATAAAATAAAAAGTTTTGAAATAAGATTTTGCGGAACAGTCACAATGTCAAAAAAGGAATTTTAAATTTATTTTAAAAAAAGTTTTCAAAATTTCTACTCTAATTTAGAAGTCTTGACTTTAAACCTAAATATTCGATTTTTTTTTCTGGAAATGTTGCTGAAAACTTCAAACTTCTAGAAAAATTAAATTTTTCGGAAAGTTTTGTTTAATGTATTTATTTTTTTTCGATATTTTAACTTTTTTTCTTTTGGAGTTTGAAATTTAAATTTGTATGTACTTTTATTATTGTTTTTTTCTAAAATTTCGACTTCAAGGAAAATTTAGTCTTTCTTTAGCAACCTCCTAACCCCTTTTATCGACATGTTAACTTTTATTCTTTAATTATAGACATTTTTCTCGAAATTATGAGTTGAGACTTGGACTCTAAAAAATGACAAATGTAGGTTAAAGTTCGAATTTTCGAATATTCGACTTTTAGCTCGAAAGCTCAGCACCCGAAATTTTGAGATTAATTTTGAAAAATTATTTGTCATAAATTTAATTTGTTTTTCCTCAAAAATTGAACTTTTTCAAAAATGTTGTCTTTTTACTTGAAATTTGTATAATTTCTCGAGATTTTGAATTAATATTCAAAATAGAAAATAATATGAAATTTTTAAATTCAAATTAGCACTTTTGCATTGGACATTTTAAACAAAAATTTGAAACTTTAAATGGAAATGTAAATTTTAAGAATAAAAGTAAACTATTCGACAAAAAGTGAAATTTCAGTTATTTTTAAACTTAAATTTTCCATGAAAAAATTGAAATTTTAAGATCAACGACAAATTTTCTGAAAAAATCGAACCCGAATTTTAATTTTAAAGACGAAATTTAGAAATAATTTCAGCTGTAGCTAAAAAGTTTGTGAATAAATTTAACATTTTTAGAACGAATTTTTGACATTTTTGACGAGTTAAGGTCAGAAGTTTACAGAAACCAATTACTTAATATTTAAGAGGACACACAATTTTGACTTCTAAATCCTAAACAAATCGCAGTTTTGAAGCTTATGTCGAAATCTTGAAAAAAAAATTCAAGGTTTTCAGAATAAAAATTACTATTTTAACGTAAACAAAATCATTGTCAGCTTAAATTATACATTTTCTAACATGTCACGATTTTAAGTTTACTGTAAAAATTTCGACCCCAATGCCAAGATCATGTTGGATTCTTCGCTAAAATTTTAACTTGAAATTTAAAAATCTCTAGTTTAAATTTAAAACTGCGAAATGTTAAGCAAAAATTTTGATAAAAAATCATAATCTATACTGCACAGCCCAATAGGTTTGAACATTTATTAGATTCGAATTTTGGAAACCAAATAGCGGTTTCGATCTTGTTAGATCTCGTCAGTTTGGTATATCTAACTCGAATGCTAACAGATGTTTCGACAAGTAAGTACTAAAACATTCACAGGCGTCAAACGAGTGACTCCTTAGTACTACCACCTATTGGTCCATAGAGAAACTATGGCCATCGCTAACAATGCCGTATGCAAAAAGAATGCAACCTAGACTACAAATTCATGCAGCCTTCCAGGCGTGTATAGTGAATCATAGGTAGCTGAACTACCAACAGTTGAAACACTGCCACCTAGCGAAGCGGTTTGCTCTCTAGGAGAGTTCTCAGAAAACAAGGATTCTATAATGCACAGACCAATAGGTTTGAACATTTATTAGATTCGAAGTTTGGAAACCAAATACCGGTTTCGATCTTGTTAGATCTCGTCAGTTTGGTATATCTTCTTGCATACGACATTGTTGGCGATGGCCATAGTTTCTCTATGGACCAATAGGTGGTAGTACTAAAGAGTCACTCGCTCGACGCCTGTGAATGTTTTAGTACTTACTTGTCGGAACATTTATTAGCATTCGAGTTGGATATACCAAACTGACGAGATCTAACAAGATCGAAACCGGTATTTGGTTTCCAAACTTCGAATCTAATAAATGTTCAAACCTATTGGTCTGTGCATTATAGAATCCTTGTCTTCTGAGAACTCTCCTAGAGAGCAACCGCTTCGCTAGGTGGCAGTGTTTCAACTGTTGGTAGTTCAGCTACCTTATAATATGATTCACTATACACGCCTGGAGGGCTGCATGGATTTGTAGTGTAGGTCGCATTCTTTTTGCAAAAAATCATATCTTGAAATTTTTGGAAGATTTAGGAAGTCAGTAGCAGAAATTTAAATTTGGGATTTAAAAAAAAATTGGAATACTAAAATCAAAGTGGAATTTGAAGGAAAAAATTCACAAAAAAATGTAAATTTGGAAGTAAGAAGTAATTTTGGAAGTTTCAAGAAAAATTCAAATTTATAAAAAAATTGTAAGGAAAACCGAGTTTTCCTAGCTTGAATAAAAAGCACGCTACTACTTTATTCCAAAGATACAATAGAGGATTTTTTTATTTTAAACTCGAAATTTTAGGAGAAGAAAAGAAATATTTCGATTAGTTTCCATATAAAAGCCCAAATTTCAAGAAAAAGTCAAAAATCTTGAGAAGAGATTCAAGTTAAAAGTTAAAATTTTAATTTCGGTTGAAATTTTGAGAATGAAGTCAATATTTTCTTGAAAATGTGGAAATTGTGAGTTTCCAATCTAATCAGAAATGAGAGATAAAGATAAGATAAAAGTTGCATGGAATTGCGTAAAATTTTGAAAAAAAAATTGAAGTTTCAAAAAATATTCCAATCTTAAGTATAAAGGAAAAACTATTTTAAGTATATAAATTCGACGAACCGAAATAAAGCGATATTTTTTTTCGGTTTCGCTCCGGTTTTCGTTCCGGCGAAAATAATGGTTTTTTTCGGTTTTTGGTTTTCGGTTCAGTTCCGGTTCGAAGCCCTGATAAAATAAACTAACCTATTTTTTCTCAACTGTCATGAGGTGACGTTTTAAATGAATTTAGATATGACTTAGTCATATTCAAAAATTGAAATTCAAATCTTGTTCCCTCAGGGGGCCCTTGTCAGGGAACAAGATTTTATTTCAATTTTTGAAGATAACCAAGAACCAATCCGTTCACCCAAAACGTAATCATATGTCAAAAAATGTTTCAGAATATTGGCAACATTCATTAATAAAAATTTAAGTATTTCCAAGCGGGTCGTAGAAATGTTAAATAAAATTAATTAAACATAATTTTTCCGACCAATAAGAGCCCACCATGAAGAATGCTCTAATATTAACTTCACTATAGAGTATGTCCCACCGGGAATCGCCGCGATCGATATCTCACAAAGTACTTACCTAAAAAATTTGAAAATTTAACAACTTAGCAAAGGCAGTAGGGCCAACACAACTAAAATATTCGCAAAGTTGTAGTACTTCCGGTTATACCGGGAGTTGACACCAACTTCGTTATTTCAAATAAGACATCCTATATATTTTTGCATTTTTGGATTTAATTTGTAATTTTAGGGCCACTTTGGATAACAAACATTGTTCTTAAAATTTATAGTTTTTGAGATTATTGGATTTTTATAAAAAAATTGACAGATGCAAGGTCCCACAAAATTCTTTGTGTCTTTTTTCAAAAACCAGCTGGTAATTTGATATTTAATGCGTAAGTAGAACACATATGAAGCTATCTTGTACAACTTTCATAGCTTCAAAAACATTACACCGAGGGTTAAATTCACGTCTAAATAATTTGATAAATTCAAACAGCGATAACTTGTTATTTTGAATGGAACTCCTATATTTTTTTGGCCTATCTACTCAATAAGAATTCAATGATTGTGAAAGGTAAAATTGCAATTATTTCCAAACATTGTAAAAGAAACTCCCGCAATACCTATATCAGTTGAAAGATAATTTATATCTGCACTAGATAGGTCAAAAAAATATAGAGAGTTCCATTTGAGATAACAAAGTTTTAGCTGTTTGAAATTACCAAAATATGCAGACCTGAATTCTACACTCGGTATAAGGTTTTGGAAGATATGAAAGATGTGCAAAATAGCTTCGTCTGTGTTCTACTCACGTACCAAATACGAAATAAATATCAGGTATCTGGAAAAAAATAAAAAGAGTTTCGTGGGACCTTGCATCTGTCAAATTTTTTATTAACATCCAATTGTCTCTAAAACTATAAATTTTAGGAAGAATATTTGTTATCCAAAGTGACCTTAAATTATCAAATAAAATCCAAAAATGCAAAAATATATAGGGTGTCTTATTTAAAGTAAAGAAGTTGGTGTCAACTACCGGTATAAGCGGAAGTATTACAACTTTGCGAATATTTTAGTTGTGTTGGCCTTGTCGACTTTGTTAAGTTGTTAAACTTTTTAATTTTTTAGATGAGTACTTTGTCAGATATCGATCGCGGCGATTTCCGACGGGATACACTGTATAGCTACAAGTAAGACGTATAATAAAATTAAAAAACGCGTTGACGATAAAGGGATTTGAATCGGTGACTTATCAGAACTATGAAACAAAATCTGCCGCCTTAACCACTGAGCTACACGACCATTCACAAGAATACGAATTATAAGCACTTTTAAGGAGTTTTTACTTCTGACAGCAATTCGGAGACACAAAAACATGGTCCAAAATTATCAGAAACTTCACAAAATATGTATTTAGAACTAAAAATTAATATTTTTAAACATTTTTTATGATGTTTATTAATTTTATTTACCATTTCTATGACCCAGTGTGGAAATATTAAAATTTTTATTAATGTTTGTTGACAATATTCTAAAACAGTTTTTGAAATATGACTACGTGATATATAAATTTATTTAAAAGGTCACCTCATGAGACATGACAATGTTTATTTTACATAGAATAGGAAAACATGAAAAATAGAAGACCAAAAATTAGATATGAAAAAATTTTTGTTTTTAAATTTGACCCACAAGTGTAGTTCAATGCAGAAGGGCTATTAGCCATCAGAGTAGTTGTTTCTTATGGATCGGGCTTCAAATATTTAAATTTTTACCACCGTAAGTTATTGATGAAACGTCTATTCATGCTAACACCTTTTTATATATTGTAAGCAACCGGAGTTGGCCCGTATTGTTTATGTTTCGTGACGCCAATCACCAAGAAAGAATTCCAATCACAGCTTGTCCCGGCTGCGGGGATACTCTCCCAGCGTCACTCGGGCCTGGCGGAAGTGGATTGTTAATTCGATATTCCTGTTCAATTAATGGATAAATCGTCACCTCTTTTTTTAACATTCGTTCAATTAACATTTTAAAGTTTGTGTTACCTCTTTATTATCGTTATAATTTGTGTGTCGCTACCGTTATTGGTGTTTAAATTGTGGATTAGGAACCCGAATCTAACAATATATTTAAATTTTTTATTTTTAAATATTTTTTCCTCGTTGTTCCCTTTCCATGTTATACAGTGCTGACGAGCTCAAATGAGAGCAAAACATCGATGTCCAGTGCTGAAACCTTTTTTTATATTTTTACTTTTGTATTTTCATAATTTATCAGAAAAAAAACAAATTTATTTGGTATTATCAAATAATCAGTGGTAAAAAATACACAACTTTGCTAATTTAACCGAAGCTGTGTCTTCAATAAGAAGAAAGTTAGCAATAGTGCAGCGTTCATTTTAAACACTCTGTATTTCTTATTTAATCTAGAAGTTTAGGTACTTTTTCAAAGTTTGAATGTTAAACTAGAAAGTGTTATGCTTCGTGTGAACTCTAGAATTTAAAAGTCAAAATGTTGACAAAATTGAATCATTCAAGTTTGTAGTCACAATTCATGATTAACTTTGCACTTTTGAGAATAAATGCAAAAATTTTAAATTTGTTTGTCAGTTTTTAAATTTTTTAATCAACTTTTAAAAAGATATATTAACAATTTAAGCTAAAAATTGAATCTTCTTGGAAATTTGTAGCTGCTAGTATTTCGAGTTTAAGAGAGATCTTGACAAAAGTCAAACGTTTGAATTCAAAGTCGAATATTTCAGCTCAACTTAAAAATTTGGTGATTAAACTGGGGAAACTTCCACATGAACTAAATATTTTGAACAATTTCGCAAAGAACTGCACTGATTTTTTATTCCAGAAGTATTTTTTTTTCGTTTTATTAGAGTAGTTTCCAAAAAAAGAGAATTTAGAATTTATTAAAAATTAACTGGCTAAATTATTAATACATTTTTCATAATAAAAGATACTCCCTTTAAAATAAATAATTAATTCATTTTACAAAAACACAATTAATTGTTAATTCCCTTTTCTACATTATAAATAAGTTTCCAACCCTTCTTAAGTATACAATTGGTAGAAAAACATCCTCTGCTTATTATATTATTAAATTTTTTCCTAAGTGATGCCATGTTGAGAATAATAAATATTAACCTTGGGCTCAGATGGTAAGTTCTTTATTCACCTCTGAATTGAAGCCTGTTTAATGATATTTACGAAATTCAGCTCGCAGATCGATTTAAGGAAATGATAGCATTTTTTTAATAGTATTTAAGAATATAATTCGCTAAATTCTGACTTTAAATTGAGCGGCGCTTGGTTATTTACGTAAAAAGTACTGAAGGTGGATATAGTAGCAGCACATACCCAAAAGTTCCCGAAATTTAACAATAAACAAGTTAATGGATATATGTTTGCAATTAGAAAGAGAAGAAAGCAAATTTTTCCAAGAATGTTAAGTTGCTAAAAAAAGTTGCAGGTTAATCTATTTGCCGCTTTAAAGCCTTGAAACGATATACCCAAAGTATTAACTTATGAATAAAACTCATCTAGAATCTCACTGTAAACAATCTTTTTTAGTAGACATTTTAAATTTTCAAGACTACTGAAAATGACCTTCGAATGTTTAAAATCCTTAAGGAAATTTATTTAAAGACAAAACATCGTGCAAAATATTAAAGTTTCTACTAAACTCATTAGGAACTACGTAGCTTCTGGAAAAAAAAAACAACAAAGACTCAAGTACTAAGTTGTCAAGAAACCACCTATTGAGCACATTATATTCAAACATTTTATCTAAAAATTTAACTTTTTATGGTATTTATATATTTCAATCTTTTAAGAGCACCAGTAATGAATATCTAAATTAAAGCCGTCTCGAGCCCTAAGGTCTAAAAGAAATTCACCTATAGCTAAAAAGACTCATCTCATGATCTTTAAAATACCATGCAAATATATTTAGGGGGCTTAGTAGTGGCTTTGTCATTTGATCTGGAAATTTCGACTTTTTTCCGAAATTTTGAATCTAAATTCGAAAATTCATGTTTTTCCCTTTCAGAATTTAAACAACAAATTTGAATGTTCCTAATGTTTTTTTGTGGAAAGTGTTCAACGTAGAGTTTTTCCTCTAAGTAGATACACTTTCAGTTTTTCTTAAAATTATGAGTTTTTCTAAAAAGTTGGATCTATTCTTTTTTAAAATCTCAACCTTATATTTTAAGTAAAAATTAAGAGTTCTCTTATTTACATTTTTATGCATTTCTTTAACCATTTTAATTTTATTTTCTGAATTCTTGCTTTTTCCTTAAATTTTGAGAACTTGAGAGTTGTAGATCTTTGTTAATTCAATCAAAATTTCAAATTTAAGCTAAAAAGTTCCAAACATTTTTAAATTAAATTTTTTGAAATTTTTTTTTTTTACAAAATTATGGTGTATTTCAATTTTTATTTTAATTTTTTTCTTAAAACCTTAATTCCATACCCCATATTTTTAAAATTTTCTTAAAAGAAGTTTTTGAAGTCAATTATTTTTTAATTCAGAGGTTTCTTAAAAATTTCGGACCTAATTAAAAAAAGATTTCAAAAAAAATTTGGAGGTAAACACAAGTCTTTAACATTTTTTCATTAAAACTTTTACTTTCACTTCAAAATATTGGCATTTTTTGTATTCCAGTTTTCATCTAGTTTCCACTTTTTTTTCAAAAATTCGAAGGTAAATTTCAAATTTTAAAATTATGTCCCAAATTAAATAAAAAGAAAAATATGCAAAACATGTATTCGAAAATCTTTGGGAAGGGGGACTTATTCGGGTTTCAGAATTATTATAATTAGAAGCTGCTATACTCGAATCTGTTGATTTCAGAATAATTGAAAATGGGGAGCAGTACCAAGTTTTTGCAAACGACTATTAAATTATGTCAATGGTTGAATTTTTGGCCGGCCGACGAATTTTATTCATCGTCCTTTTACTATTTGAAAGCTGCATTTACATTGTTGATGCCATTAATGCTTTGGCTCGGCGTTGTATCACATTATGTTTATATCAAAAGCAGTAAGTAATATTTCAAATTTAGCCCCTCACAGTTCAGATAATTCATGCCTTTGCAACAACTCTAATCATCGCCAAAAATCTAAGTTTTTTATATTTTCTTTATTTCATAAGTATTAATCCAACAACAGAATGTTTGCGATAGCAACGGACTCCTCACTTTTTCTTTTTTTTTCCAGTGCTTTTGGTATTTCGCACATCTTTTGCCTGGTTTCCCAGTATTAGAATTACCTAGTTTGATTTATTTTCTTATTTTCTTTTCATCAGATTGTTTCCCTTTATGTATTGTTTTTACTGTTTTTAGCCTAGCACATACAGGGATGGAATAAAATTAATATCTTTTGAATGAGTTGATTTTCTTTAAAACGGTGAAACACGTTAGCTGATCTTAATTTTTTCCCATCTTTCGGTTACATGGTAATTAATTTTCCTTTAACCCTACTTTTTTTCTCAAATGGAAAGATAAAGCATGAAGAGGCTCGTTGAAAAGGTTATAGAAAACCAAATCCAGCCATACGAAATAAACAAATTTAAAGTTTTCAACAACAAGATGTATAGGGTTGTATAAAACACCTACCTAACAAGCGAAACAAAATTTAATTATCTTCAGTGTTATCTTTCATGAATTTTCACAGAATAAAAGTGTTGGGTTAACCCAAAACCCAAAAAAGGTATCTTATTTATGTTGCATTTATTTACTACCATTTACTTGCCAGGTTTTCTGGTTAATTTTTCGCTTTAGTTGTAAATTGGAGTTCGAAGTGTTACTATTGTGTCCGAATAAAGTTATTTACTGAATCGTAATGGTATTGTCGGAAAGGCAACGCATCGAAATCTTGATATTGCTTGAATGTGGAGTCAAAATAAGAAGTCAGGCTGAAGTGCGTGATTTATTTAATGCGAAATATCCCGAAGACCAAATCTCGCAAGGGATAGTAAGTAAGATATTTCACAAATTTGAGGAACATGGTACAGTACAGACTTTGTCCAAAACTGGACAGGCACGCGTTTTGAATGAAGAAAAGAAATTGAACATTGCATTCGAACATTGCATTCGAACATTGCATTCGAACTTATTGAAAATCCTCATACTTGAACTGTTTCATTGGCCCGTAATCATGATGCTTCTCTAACGGCAATTCGAATGTTTTTGAAAGAAGAGAAATGTTACCTCAATAAGATATGTCTTGTCCTAGAGCTTTTGAAAGATAATTATGATGGGCGATTACAATTTTGTGAGGAAATTATGAGACGGTGTGACGACAATAATGATTTTCACCGAGATGTACTTTTTTTCGGATGAAGCTACGTTTTATCTAAATGGAGTGGTTAACAGTCACAACTATCACTTTTGGTCCCAGAAAAATCCACACTGGACATGCGAATCGCATACGCAGCACCTACAGAAATGTGCAGGTAACATCAATAACAGAATTTTGGGCCCATTCTTTTTTGAAGAAAATCTTACTGCCGCACGTAGGAAGTTGGTTCCAGCAAGATGGCGCTCTGCCACATTTTGGTATTGATGTTCGAAGATACTTAGATGAAATGTTTTCAAATAGTTGGATTGGTAGATGGGCTGCAATTAAATGGCCGCCAAGATCAACCGACTTAACGCCCCTGGTTTATCTTCTTTGAGATATTTGAAAGAAAGAGTTTACCAGGACAGACCAGATAATATTGAGAATTTAAAGAACAAGATTAGGGCGGAGATGCATAATTTACCAGCTGAAGTCATTCGGAATGCCGTGGACAGCTTTTATTATCATCTTGGAGAATGTCAAATAGTGAATGGAAGACATTTTTTTCATAAGCGGCATTGAGTTTATTTTTGTAAATTATCTAGTTGTTTCAATTCCTAAATGAAAAAAAAAACGTGGCATTGAAAACATAATACTTGTTTATTTGGTATGATTGGATTCGGTTTTCTGTACGAATGAGCCCCCTCATGCCTCATGTTTCTATTTGAGAAAAAAAGTAGGGGCAGCTGGAAGTTAGGGGATTGAGGAAAAATTAATTATTATTTAATCGAAAGATGGGAAAAAAAATAAGATCAATTAACGAGTTTCGGCGCCTTAAAAGAAATTAACTCATTCAAAAGATATAAATTTTATTCCGTACTTCTGGCCATCCCCGCGTACGCACAGTCAGATACAAAAATGACACATAAATACATTATCTATATGTAATTTATAAGTAAAATTCTGGAACAAATCGAGATTTTATTCTAAAATGACACTTTTTAAGCATAATTGTATCTCTCCCCCTTCAACCCTTGGAGTGACAGCAATCTCCCTGAATGTGATAAGTAATTTAAAATTCTTTATCCAGCATAGTTTAAATTTTATCAATATTCGTTAAGAAAGTTAAATATGAACATTTTTAAATCGATTTGAAATGCATACAATTAAATGTATTTTAAACTATGCTTATGTGTCAAATATCTGTCTGACTTTTCTAATTAGTTTTGTGGGATAATTATTCAATTTAATACGCAGGTGGCAAAATACCCAACAAGAAGAAACAAATAAAAAGGATTTATTTTTTATATATCAGGGAAAATTAATAAATTTTAATAAAAAATAGAGAAATTCAGAAACTTTTTTATTGTCTGTTAGAAAATTCAAATTTCTTTCAAATGAGCTATCACATGCACTTGTGTTCTATTTAAAATGTTCAAAAGGGTAGCTAACACAAAGAATATGAAGGGAAAGGTACCAAATTTTGCTTAAAACATATTATTTTAAAATTAAAAATTGACATGTATCAGGATTTTACTCATAAGCCCCACCTAAGAAAGAAAATGTATAATTTTTCTTAATATGTTAAAAGAGAATCCCTTTTTACTTTTTTCATTTTGTTGCCTAATTTGTCACCTACTTATGAAAGAAATTAAATAATTATGACACAAAAATTAATTACAAAAGTCGGATTTGACTGATATTCCGTACATAAGCAGCTTTTTGCACACATTTGACTGTTTATTTACATATTTTAAAATTTAAATTTTTTAAATAATTTTAATTAAATCCAAAAAAAAAACTTACACTACTGGATAGAAAATTAAAAATCTTTTAAAATCCGCCATCACACGCACCCTCGTTCAATTTAAAAATTTCAAAGCGGTAGATCTCATTTTAAGGGTCATTTTAGAATTATAACTCGATCTGATTCAGGATGTCACTTATGAATTTTAATTACGAAGATAATGAATGCGTTATTTTTGAACCTCACTGCATAAAATTTCCCATATGAGACGGGTATTAGGAAAACGCCCGAACTAGTATCGTTGAATCATGGTGAAGTATTTATTTTAGATCACATCGATGTTGACACAAGTGATGACACTCTCTTCATTCCTTCTTTATTTATGGCTATGTATTTCCCTCAAAGATCTGATTGTGAAACGAAAAGCCATTTTGGAAATTCGCAACAAAATTACGAGAAACGAAGTTTTCGACAATGCATCTGAATTAGCAAAAGTTGCTGCATTGTGCAACTATTGGGCTAAAGTATTTTACACTTTTGTTTTTGTAGCATTCATTTTAGCCGCTGTCGAATTTTACTTTCGGAAAAAAGACGAATGCGAAAAATTGAAAGAAACTTTACACTTTCAAGATGCGTGCGGATTAATAATATCGACCAAAATGCCTTTCGATTTACAGAAATCGTCGTATTTCTACGCATATTTTACTTTTGAATTAATTTTCATCAGCATGTCATATTTAGGGGCAGCTTTTATATCTGTCATAACGTTGGAATTATCCGCATGTATCGCGACAAAATATTATTCTTTGGGGGATCTCATTTTAATAACTGTTAATGATAAGCTATTATCGAAGCAGAAAAAAGAAGCTGCACTTTTCAGGTCAATAAAGCATCATCTATATTTAATAGAGTAAGTCGATTTTCTGTTTGTTACTATGTAGGTAACTAAAATATTCTGATTTAGTTGCAGTCAGCTATTAAAAAAATGTTTTAGCAGCACCATGTTTTGTCATGTTGTCATAACTGGATGTAATTTTGTTACAATTGCTTCTCATCAAATAACGGCAAGTTATTCTAGCAATATACGAGGCTAAATCAAATATGAATTGGAATTTGTTTTTAAAAATTTATTGGTTCAAGTTACATATAAGAAAGTTATTAACTATTTTTCTACATAATCTCCTGATTTTGTTAGGCATTTTTCCCCGCGGACTGGGACTTTTTTATTGCCATCATCATAAAAAGAAGGAAGGCGTGTTTGCAGCCAATTACGCACAAATGTCCCAACAGCAGCATCATCATGGAATCGGTCACCTCCTAAAGCTTCTTTTAGTGGCCCAAACATATGATAATCGCATGGCAATAAGTCGGGAGTATAAGGAAAGTGTTCTAATATTGCTGACAAATCTCCAGACGATGTTGTTTTTGTTCTTCAGTCTAAAGACGAGGTACTCATCTGGCAGAAATATTACGAAACCCCAGCACATGTAATGATGGATTAAATATTCCCAAAGCTTATCCCTCTCTGAGCAGCAATTTAACCAAACAGTTAAACGGCGATTACCTGCCAAAAGCCGTTGAATAGCGTTAATCCTTGTCCGCAGACACACTGGTCCGAGAACGACGAGCATGGGGTCAATTTTCAACTTGAGTTCGTTCTAGCAACAATTTTTTGTGCTATTCGTATATATGAGTTTTCTTCAAACAAGTATCCCCAAACTGTGCTTCTAGTCTACGAAAAATGTCGGCGGGCTTTACACCTTCAACGGCAAGAAATGTAATAATAATGTGCTGCGCAACATGCAGATAAACCTCTTGCACTCTCATTTTATTTGCAACTGACGAACGGTGAGAACGGACACTCTCGACGTCCTCATGCCGAAATTTCGGTTCATATTTGATTTACGCCCGTAAGTTATTTTAATCAATGTCTTATAAGAATTTATTTTAGCATCCTTTTAGAAATGGGAAAATTTTTTCATTTTGGTGGTTGGTTTTTTGTTCTATTTATGGTTTGTTGTGGTGGTCAGCTTTTTAAAAAATGCCGGTAATAGATTTTTTTTCCTTTGCATTTTTAATATTCCCTTGCTTTTAGAGTTCATCTATTGCAGGAAAAATTTATGAAAGTAATTGGTATGATTTGGATTTGGGGTTGCAGAAACTATTACTTTTCATCGCTCTAAGGTCGAGAAAGTCACAAAAGCTCACCGCCTGGTTCTTTTGGTATATTACGCCACCAATTTATAATTTCGGTAAGCCTTTAAATTGTAATAGTTCCCAAAAAAAGGCTAATTAGCAAGCAGTGCGGTAAAAGGGAGGTAGATTCGACCTTGAGGCAACATTGAAACATCCTCTATTAAACCCCAGTTTGTATACGTTAGAATACTTCTCAGGAATATTTTTGCTATACATGTTCATTTTTTAGTATTTAAGTTTAAGCAAAATAAAAAGAAAACAAATTTAAAGTTAATATTTTGGTTTTTAATTTAATCAGAGCAATTTTATAATTTTTTCCTGTAACGGGCTGCATGAATATTAGTTAGATTGTAGATTAGTAATATTTTACAATATCCCAACCTAAAAGCCTAGACAGTAGAAAAAATATTTTTAAATAAAGTTAACATGGGGCAGATTCGACCAGCGATGGACGGGGCAATTTCAATCAACGGTTTAATGTGTCCTGGCAATTTTAGGGGTCATTCATAAATTTCGTTACACATTAAGGGGGAGGAAGGGGGTCAACAATGTGTGACATCGTGTGACAAAGAAGGAAAGTATTAAATGTATTAACTTTTACTCTCCAACGGTGGTTTAGCTGGGGATCAGAATACTTATTTTATCGCACTATGTTACCATTTGCATGGGTCTAGGCGGACCGGGATCAATTTTTCTCTTTATCCGTAGTCAAGAGAAAATATTTATTCAGCTGAAAGAAACTTTTTGATCAAAATGTAAACTTTTATTCAAACATTTTTATCGAAATTTCGACTTTTTTTTCGTTATTTTGATTTTTTTAATTCGTTTTTTTGCAATTTCCACTCTCAAAGTTATAATTTTTGCTCAAAATCTGGCTTTTTCCAGAAACTCATATTTTTTTTTAATGTGCATATATTTTTATATTACGCTATTTTTTTTCTTCAAAATTTTGCTTTTTCTGAAAATTTGTGCTTTTTTGGAATTCCACTCTCTGGAAGTTTCAATTTGTTTTGCATTTAATTCTTTCTTGAAATTTGAATGTTTTGATAATTAAGATTATGATTTTTTACTCTCAAAAATCGATTTTTTTCTTTAGTATTTACTTTTTTTTCTATTTCGTTTCGGATTTTGATTTTTTTTGAAAATTTTGACATCTCTTTCTCTTTCTTTTTCTTTTGAAGACCATCATTTGCCACAAGTGGCCAGTCGCAAATACTAGTAAGGAAGCAGAAAAATGATGAAACGCTGCACGAATTCGAGGCCGACGTAAAGACTGGCTCATGCCGCTTATCCAACAGCATCAACTGAATTTTTGGAACTTTACATAGCTATAATTTTTATAGAAGGGGTATAATCCATCACGTGTAATCAATTGAACCGATAAGCCCATAACATTATTAAAAAAACAAAGTTTTTTTTGAATAAAACCAAAACAATAAAGATCATAAAATTTCCATCACCATGTGTAATAAATGTAAAGCTCGATTACGTTATTATAGTTTCTATAATATTTTATGAATTCAACAGAAATTTCATGTTTTTAGTGCAAATATTAAAAAAGATACAAAGAGTCAAAATAACTCCCTTTTCAGTAATTTTTTTTTCAAAAAATTGAAATACCTTTAAAACTACCAAAGGTAGCAATAAACTTGTATACATAAGCTCACCTTATTTTTTTAAGTAAAATCCAAATAAAATATAAAATTTGGCGGTTGCCATTTAAAATAAGAAAGTTGATGTCTACTTCCCAGTATAACCAGAAATGGGAGAAAGTTAAAAATATTTTTTTAAAAGGTAGTTTAACTCCGGTTAGCCTCATCGACAAAATGAGTTTGCCTTTATAATAAGTGGTACTTCATATAAAGGTAACCCTCCCAACTAAAAAAAAACACCCGGTATTTCATTGATACATATCAATTTCTTTTTGGTTAAAATAAAAGAAAAAAATATCTTCATAATAAATTTTAAAAACGCAAAAGTCCGGTGTTCCTCTGCAGGGCCGCCGCGTGTGGTATATTGGTTGTGCCCCGCACAAGGGTGGCTAATAAAGAAGGGCGGAAATTTTTACTGATCATCTATGCTCGGCTTCCCAAAATTTTCCTTGAAGAAGCTTAAGTTTAGTTTATAGAAAAAATGTCAAAATTTAAAATAAACTAAATTTAAGTCATTAAACTTTGAACTGATGCATCTGCTTGTAAAAATGTTTGAAGTGACGAGATTAAAAAATAGTGTTGAAAGGCCAATAAATTTTGATTTTAAAAGAGAAAAAGGTCTAGTATTCAGATTTAACTTCTAGATTTTAAAACTCAAAATGTCGGGAATTTTTTTTATCATATTTATATGTTAAGACATTTCGAAGGCCTATTTTCAAAAACTTGGCATTTATCTATGAATTCTGACTTCAAACTTATAATTTTTATTTTTTCCTAAGATCTTGACTTTAATTTAGAAATTTGGGTTTTTTCCATTCAAAATTTAGACTTTGTTCTAAAAATTAATTTTTTTGTAATTTTTTTGCCTTTGATTTAAAAGTTTGTAATATATTTTTTTTCTTAATACTCACTCTTAAACTTGAAAATTCAAGAGTTTTACAAATTTATTTTTTTCTTGAAATGATCATTATTTTCGTAATATCGATTTTTTTTTGTTGACAAGTGGCAATTTTTGCTTTTTTATACGAAATCTTATTTTTTTTCCAATTTCCAGTTTTACAATTTTGTTATTTCTTCACATTTCCATTTTAATTAGAAGATCTGGACTTTTATTTTGAATTTTCGAGTAAAAATTTGAAAAATAAAGTCCAAATTTTTATACTTAAAGTCGAGAGCTTTATATAAATTTCGAAATTTTTTTGTTTACTCTTCAACTCGAAATTTTGTGCACGTTGTTTGAAATGTATACAAGTTTTAAAATTAAATTGAAAAATTCTAGATCCTTTTTTTTAATTGCAATTTAAAATTTCATCCTTGAATTAAATTTCGGAAATAATAGAAATATTGAGGTTTTTCTATGTAATTGTTTTTAAATCGCGTCTTCTAATTTCCGGATTTTAAAATTATCACTTGCTATTTTACTGTTAGTTTTTTAAAAGTATAGTTTGTTACAAATTTAAAATTTTAAAAGAAAAGTTGAATATTTTTATTTAAAGCTGAAATTTAACTATTAAAATAAAAATTTCTACAGTAACCCAAAAATCATACATTTACTTGTCAATTTTTCTACCACCTAAATCTTTCCTTTGTAAATTTTTACCTTTTCAAAAGTTGTTACCAAAAAAATTTGAATTAAAAAAACAAAATTATGACTAATTAGTGGACTTTCTTTTCAAAAACCGACTTCAATGATTTTAAAATTTGAGGATTTCTTTGTTAACGTTCGAGATTTTTGTAGCTTTGCCTCTGAACGTTCTCAAAATGTTGATCATTTTTTCATGTAGAAATGTACTTTTCCAGTAAATTTTGACATTTTATAAAAATTAATCTCGAGGAAAACTGCTAGTTTCTAAGACATTCCTTTTCCTTAAACTTATAAATGACAAATTTATTCTAGAAAAAATTATCTAATAATTTTGAATATGAAGTTAGATGATTGGAGTCAAAATTTTGAAAAATCAAAATTCAAAAGAAAGGAAATGTTATAACCTATAAAAAGTTTTTTCTGAAAGAGTGTTAAATATCCAATTTAGTTTCGAAAATCATCGAAATTTCGACAATAAAGTCCATAAATGATCCAAGTGTCTTCCAGATTTTGTTTATTAGAATTAAAATTCGAAGGATTTTCCTAAAATTTAGACTTAAAATTAGAGATTTAAAATTTTACCGAAATTTTAAAAAAATATTGGCATTTTTAGTTCAAGAAAAACTTTCGAAATTTCAGCTTTTTATTTATTTATTTTTTTCCTTTCAGCTTTTTTTTCTCAGAATTTTTAACTGTAATTTTGAGATCATCTTGACTATGATTAACAAAAAGTTTAAATATCGATAAATAATTGAAATACAATATATGCAAAAAATTCGAAAGTTTGAGCTTAAATCTCATTGTAGTAATAATTTTAAATTTGTTAAAAATCCCATCTTAAAAAACTTACATTAGAAAATACCTTTCATCATTAAGTGTGGAAAAATCAATTTCCATTAAAATTTTCAAATTTCGACTTCGACCTTGAAATTTTAGGTGAACACAAGTTCCCTTATTTTTCATTTCCTAGACGATTTCGTGGTTTGAAATCAATTAATCCAAAGTTCGAAAAAATTATTTTGAGGCCAGCTGCTGCAACAGTAAAATGAATGAAAATGTTGATGTTTGTAAAACAAAAACGGGATGTTTTAGGATGCAATATAATGTCATTTTTGTGTATGATTTAAAACACCTTTGCTTTGCAAACTTTGCTTATTTCCCAATGTTCCGCAGTTACACCAGGAGTACTGATATTACCAACAAGAAAGGAATTTTGGACTTCGCATTGTTAAAAATGTATTTAGAATCACCACTGTGTCTTGTATTATATTCCGTTAATCTAAAAAGACTTCATTTTCAGTTTGTCTGGTTTAAACCGTCGGAATTCCCTGTAATATGGTCCAGGATATAGCTGTATGTCATGTTATTTACACGTGCAATTTTTGATATATATCATGCTATAAATTAGCTAATAAATATCATGATGTATATCGTCATATACAGGGTCCGCGTGGACGTGGTGAGTGCGTGGACGGAGAATAGCTGTGCTGTCTTATGTTTTTTAAAAATTAAAATACAGAACTTGTCCCCTGAAACCAAGAAAGATTAAAAAACACAACAAACGTTGCTCTAACGCGTTTCGACAGCCAAGCTGTCATCTTCAGAGAGATACTAGCACCTAACCTTAAAATTTACCCTTATATACTAAAAATATTCACTTCTTGCATGATCGATCGCATTCGAACGCGCATGCGCATCTCATCATAATTCCTTATCTATCAACTTAACTATTTTTAACAGAGATGAATGGCCTAAAGACCCAGCGCAACCATTCATAAGGTTGTGTCCAGCCTTATGGATGGCTAAGCTTTCACATGCATTTAACATATAATTCTTATTTACTACTCTTAACAGTTTATGTTTTTTACTTATACAGAGTGAGTTAGGTTTGCAAATCCAAAAATTAGTAAAACATTTTAAATGGAATGCCCTATTTTTATTACCTAATATGAAAGGAAGATAAAATTAGCTTTCCAACAATGCTACATTATGTGGGGTTACATTTGATAGTTTTCATGCAAATGAACTTTTCATTTAAAATTTTTTAGTAATTATTAGAGTTGCAAACCTGGATCACTCTGTATAACTAAAGAATATACGACAACATGCTGATGCTTTATGAAAACTTAGGACTGTCAATGTTGCTTATGTTGCAAATTGGTTAATACTACATTATACAGAGTGTTTACAAATGGCTTCATTGGAATCCTGTTTTCGGATTTAGGAGCCTCTACTAGGAAAATAACCCATGAAAACCAACATAAACATGATATTATTTTACTTCATTTTTATGGGGCTATTTGAATATGCAAAAATATACAGGGTGTTCCATTTAAAAAAAGAAGTTCATGTCAACATTCTGAATATGATCAGTACAATAAAATGAAAATAATTTTAAAATGTTTCCCCTATAGTACGTTACTGGAAAAAATTTCATTTTAATATCTTTTCAGACTTCCGAAAATTTTTATGTAAACCATCCTATAAAATACATATTTTTAATTGTCAATTTTTCGGGCACCCACCTAAATATCTGCTCAGTTTCGATTATTATTTACGAATGTTAACAATAATCCTAGTTGTGTATACCAAAAAATAAAAAAAATAATTTAAAAGTTAATTTGCATGAAACCTATAAAAAAACTCCACGTTATTAGTATTATAAGAAAGGTAATTTTATCTTTTTTTCATATTAGGTAATAAAATAGGCCATTCTGTTTAAAATTTTATAGTAATTCTTAGGTTTGCAAACCTCCATCATTCTGTATAACTAAAGAATACAAAACAACATTTTAATGGTTTATGGAAATTAAAAGACTATCAATGACTGTTTATATTGAAAATTGGTTAATAGTACATCACACAGAGTGTTTACAAATGGCTGCATCGGAGTCCTGTTTGTGGATTTATGAACATTTATTAGGAAAAGGATCCATCAAAACCCCCATAAACTTTTTATTATTTTACTGCATTTTTATAGGGCTATCTAAATGTGTAAAAATATACAGGGTGTTCTATTAAAAAAAAAGTAAGTTTATATCAACAGTCTGTACATGATTAATATAATAAAATGAAAATAATTTTAAAATGTGCTCCCTATAGATGTACACCACTGGACAAAATTTCATTTTGATATTTTCTCAGGCTTAGGAGCTATCTTCCGTTCACGCACTAATGGCGGACCCTGTATATCATGCCAACCTTGCAATAAAACGAGAATTAAAAAAAATCTGGAGATATATTAGAACCTCTCTTTAAACTTTTAAGCTTCGATAAAAATTCGAGATAAATTCGGAATTTCGAAATAAAATGAAAATTTCTAAAATAGACGTTTTCAACTTAAAATCACAATTTTAAGGAAAATAAATAAAAATTGTAATGGATTTATAGATAGAAAACATATAATAACATTTTTTCGAAAAAAATTGACTAATATATATATACGCTGAAAAATATAAATTAATTTTTGAAATGCTGTCTTAAACTAATAATTTTTAAACTGAAAATTGCAAATGTGTCACGCTACACCAGGGGGAGAGATGATCATACCAATGTGATCATCGGTGACAAGGGCGAAGGGGTGCCCTGGATGACCCCTTTTTGTGGTTTCTGTCCTATGATGTAGTTTTTTCTTTTTAGCGGAGTGTTGTGATACTTCAGATGGCAATTAATTACCAAAAAAGAAATTGATTTTGTAGCTTGATTAACATACCTTTAAATATGCGATTAATGAGGATATACCCCATAATATGAAAGTGACTTGTAACTGCTGAAATTTTTGCTGAAAACACAAATTAAATATTGTGTAAGAAAAGTATTAAACATTAATTCAAATAAATATAAAATGAAATCTTTGTGCCAAAAGACACAAAGTTACATATATCCGTTGGTCAGCGATATATCATCAGCCTTTCAAGATAATATAATTTATAAGTTCTCATGTACAAACTGCGCAAAAACTACAATAATGTCATCTTTATTTTTATTTAAAATTAGCCCTAAATCTAACAATGTTTGTTAATACTAACGTTATTGTTTTAGTATTGATTTGACTCTTACTTCAAACATATTTCGACAATTTTTTATTTTATTTATATTTTAAAAGTGCTTTTAATAAATGCAAAATGCGTAATAAATTTATCCAAGTTATCTAAGTTATCTGAGTAGTTTTAGTATAAAACCACTTTTGTTTGGATATATAAACAATGTATACATTGTTATCTCTGGTCATCATTTGGTTGAATGTACTCCATTAGTGAGTTATGTTTTTTAAACTCTGCTTACTGCTACTAAAAATATTTTAAAAGCACTGACAGTTAATCAGTCTTATAAATAAAGTATGTAGAATGTTACCTAGGCTACAGCACCCAGATTTTTCTATATAATTTTAAAAACGGTTAATTTAATGAAAAATGATTGATTCTGCCCCCTTTTCCCTACTGACAAGCTCTAATAAAAATTAAACACTGATGTCTAATTTCTATCTACTTTTTCGTACGTTTGATTTCATATTTTTTTCTTTTTTTTATGTTTCATATTTTAATACTACAGGGTGGACCATAAGTAATGGTATATACAGCAAGAGTAGATTTTCCGTATAAAAATAACGTGATTTAGCCACATTTACCTCATACCAAAAGTTGATATTAACAGAGATACAGGGTGTCAAACTTGAAAAAAAAATGTGATTTTTTCGCATAACTGATGAACACATTGCACTATAGACAAGATATTTGGTATAGGGGGGTCTCTTTGGTCAAGAAATGCTAATTTGCTAACAAATTGTCAGTAACTCATAGGGGCGTCACCTGCGCTACCTTGTATTATTCCAAGGCGTCATAACTTTTTTGTGCCTTCATGTACACTTATTTTAAATAGATATATATTCTTAAATGTTGATACAAGCAACCGTTTTCAAGATATTTGCCTTCAAAGTTTGCCATACGTTTATTTTAAGTTATGTAAATGAGAATTTTTCGCAGTAGGCTTCAAAATGAAAGTAATAAAACTGACTAAAATAGTTTATATCAAACATAATTATTATTACACATATTTTTTAAATTTCTAAAGCAAATTTAAATAAAATACCAAAACAAAATTTATTTTCAAAAATAAGTATGTGGGTAATGACCTTTTTCATGCAAAGGGATTGTAAACAATTAAAAATCTGGTTGCTCTTTATTGAAATTCATCTTCAAATATCTGCTTTGACCACCCAGACTATTAAAATTTTCTTGTGCGGACTCAAAGAGCATATCTCTATGTTAGAAAATTAATTACGTCTTACTTTTTCGGATTTTTTTTATTGAGATTTTCAAAATTTGTGTAATAATATTATCAGCAAAGTAATATTTGACATAAATTAGTTTTAAAGCTGTCTTATGATTACTTTTTTTTAAGCCTACTTCGAAAATTTAATATATTAGTAATATAAAACCAAGGCACATCAAGCTTTAAAGGCAAATATCTTGGAAACGGTTGCTCGTATCACCTTTTTGAAAGGACACCTTTTTGCGTAGAAAATATGGGGAAATAAAATAAGCCATTTAAAATTAATATACGTGGGTACACAAAAAAGTTATCATGATTTAGAATTATGCAGGATAGCGCAGGTAGCTCCCCCTATCAGCTATTGATAATATGTTAGCAAATTAGATATTGTTGACTGAAGAAACTTCCTTGTGCCAAATTTTGTGCCTTTATTACAATTCATTTCATAATTATACAAAAAAATCGAAATTTTTGATTTAACTTTGACACCCTGTATCTCTGTTTATATCAACTTTTGGTATAAGGTAAATGTAGGTAAATCACATTATTTTTATTCGAAAAATCCACCATTGCTCTGTGTATCATTACTTATGGTCCACCCTGTATATTAGGTTCCTTTTTTCTGTTTTGTGTAGAATATAAGCATATGGTATGCCTTGTTATGAAGTGACGGCAGTGAAAGTATTAACTGAGTGAAAGAAGAAAATTTCTTTCTTGTGATAGTGTTTTATAAATTATTTTATTTATTTTTAGACTTTGAAAGGAGCTTACACATTCGTTACGCTTTATGGAAGAAGTGTCCAAGTTCAGAGACAAAAATAATGTATTTATAAGAACATATACATAAAATATGCTAACACATCTAAAACTATTGTCCTGAAGTCTGTATTATGTTTTTAAATAAAATTAACAAAAAGTTGAATTTCCTTTCCCGTTTATTTTAGTTATTGTCAGATCAGGGCTAGGAAAACTGTACTTTTATTGATGTACTAAATGAAATTTAAAAAAAATCGTTTAACTGCAGTTAAATAATAAGAAAGATCTAAGCTTTTTATACTTTAGCTGCGATGGAATCATGAAATTTTAATAAAACCTAGTTTATTTTCTCACTGCAAAGTCGTAAAACGGACATCAATCTAATTGTAAGACACTTTTTCTAATGGTTTGTAGTTCTTTGAAATTTCGATTTCTTTCCCAAACGAATATTTAGAAAAAATAAAATTTCAAATTTATAAATATTACTAAAATTAAATTAAATTTAAAATGAACTCTTTAAAAGAAAAATCAAAACTAAATTTTCGGAATTTTTTTCTCACCAACTTTGTTACCAATTTCGAATTATTTTTAGAATTTGATAATGCTACAGAGACATGTTATCATAGATTCATTTGAAAGGCAAACGCACTAATGTTACTTGACAATTTAGATATATTCATCTCATATACAGGATGAGCTCTTGGAGACGAAGCAGAATCAATAACTCCCAAGAAAATAAATTTGAATATTTGAGTTTCTTTATTTCCTAATTTAGTTTAGCTTCCCTAGCTTTTAAAATTAGGTGACAAATTCTTCCAAAACAAAGATAATGTTTTACCATGAAAAATTCTTGTTTTTTGTTATTGTTACACGTTTTTTAATTTAATCTCTTTCTTGTCTGTAATTAACAACTAGCCTTTTTGGTGTCAGGGTACAAGATTTGTATTTCAATTTTTGAAGATAACCAAGGATCAGTCCGTTGCACAAAAGCCCTACACAGGGTGAGTCATTAGTTTGGTAAAGAGTTGTAGCTTCTACAATTATTTTGGTAACAAAAATCTTTTTAGTACAAAGGTACATTACAGCGAGGCGCACATTTTAGAATTATTGTATATCATACAGGGTGAATACATACATAGTGGTGCACTAAAGTTGCCTTTTTTAAATAGAACCCCCCTATATATTATTACATATTTAAATGCCATACAAAATGCTGATTAATACGATATCAAACAAGGGGGGTCTGCAATAGTTTTTGAAATATTGTGAAAAATCATGAAATTTCAGTCCAATTTTGAAGCTCGTTTGAAAGACCGGAAACAATCAAATCAATTTATTTTTTATGCAAATAATTACAGTATGTCCTTTTCTTGAAAATTAATGTAATTTTATTTAAATAGTATTTGATATTATACAGGGTGGTTAGCAAACGCAAAATTACATTTTTGTCAAAAAATTTAAATAGCACACCCTGTATAATATTTTTAATTTTTGTTAAACAATAACTAAGCTTTAATTTAATGTCACAATTTTTGGATCCATATCTTATAGTTTGAGAGTTATTTAACTTTAAATTTGAAAAATAAAAATTGTTGACATTTGAATGTTTAAAATGCATCTCTGATTGAAGTTATTGGAAATTTATTTCTTAACGGTAATGAAAACCATTGATAAATAAACTTTTTACCGCATAATTTTGAAAAAAGTTCACAAAACCAGAAATTCGACATATCTCGTTCTAACTACGATCTTACCAATTTAAGGTAAAATTCACAACTGTAGAGTACTTTAGCTTGATTTGGCCACAGCGTTAGTTAAACTTACTTTCTTTTTGGAAATATGTTGCATGAAATTTATTTATTATTTTTTTATTATCTTTGTGGAAAATGGGTTTGTTTTGTTAATTTTCCTGACCAAAAAAAACATAAAATTAACTAGAATGAACGAATGTTGTACCATGCACTAGTTTTTTCCTTATTTGCTTAAATAATGTGAACTGTGCAAAGAACATAGAAGAACATAAATGCATAGAATTTGGATATAGATGATAAGCAGCATCTAAACCAATACCTTATCTATTTAAGAGTTCATATTTTTGAAAACATGCAAATTATATAATTAAAATTGTCACAATGAATTAAATAAGTCCATTTTAAAACATTATTGTTGTTTAGGTCTAAAAAATTTGAGCAAAAACATATTTTACTAAAATAAATCTAGAGAAATAGAATTTTTTTATTTTGAAATTAAATGTCTCCTGAACTATAAGAATTATCCAAATATTTGTTTGCATTAAAGCAAAGCTTAGCTGTTAATTAACAGAAATGAAAAATAATATACAGGGTGTGATATTTGAATTTTTTGAGAAAAATGTTACTTTGCGTATGCTAATCACTCTGTATAAGAGCAAATGTTATTTAAATAAAATTACATCATTTTTTAAGAAAAGGATGTTCTGAAATATTTTGCACTAAAAATAAAATCATTTGGTTGTTTCCCGAATTTTAAGCGAGCTCGTAATTTAGGCTTAATTTTCATGATTCTGTTAATTATCTCAAAACTGTTAACCGCACACCGCTATTGTTTAATATTATTTTAATCAGCATTTTGTAAGAGAATCAAATATGTGAAAATATATAAGGTATTCTATTTAAAAAAATCAACTTTACTGCACCTCTCTGCATATGTTCATCCTGTATAGTAAAAAATCATTTTAGAATGTGCGTCTTATACTAATGTACCTTTCTATCAAAAATATTTTTGTTAGCGAAGAATCTGTAGAAGCCGTATAGCTTTACCCTACTAATGACTCACCCTGTATATTATATTATTAATAAATGGGGAATTTCATTTTAAACAAAAAGTTATTATACATTATTTCTAAAAACTAGAAAGTTATCAAAGAAAATCAAATAAAGGTGGCACCCTCAAAAAACTAATTTATTTTTTGATAAGAAAAAACGAAATATCGATAACAAAAAATTATAATTCTAAAGTAAATGTTCAAAAGTAGTTCCCCCTTGCTCAACATAGCTTTCCATTCTTCTAAAAATACAGCGAGAGGTTTTCAATAAGGTTCGTGCGTTAATATTCCTAATTGTACTAGTTATAGCATCTTGAAAGCAATTATTGTTGCATGCCTATTTTTGTACACTTCATTTTTTACGTCCCCATAAAAAAATTGGTGGGTTCATATCTGGTGTCTATGGGGGCCATCAAATAAGTCCATTTGTATCTATCCAGCGGATACGAAACAACCTATCCAACAACTCGTGAGTTTTCTGAAAATTATGAGCGGGAGCACCATTTTGTTGGAAATGGACAACTTGCCTAAAGGTTATCCAAAATTTCACTCATGAATTCAACATATCGTTGCCCTGTGAAATGTCCCTGATAAAAAAAAATGGCCCAATAATATTTGATTCATTATTCCACACCAATCGTTTAAACTAAAACCATTTTGTGGATTATGAGGATGAACAACAAATGGATTTTCATGACTCCACGAATGTTGTGTTTTTTTGTTAAACATTCCAGCATTGGAAAAATTAGACTCATCATTCCACAAAATATGTTTAAAAAAGTTTTGATTTTCACGCATCGAATTAATAAACCAATGAGAGAACTCTAATCTTCTTTTATAATCGCCTGGGTGTAAAGTTTGTACAGGTCGATATTTAAAAGGAACATCTTTATGTTTTTTTCAAAATCCTATAAATATTTCTTAGGGAGTAACTAGTTTCGGTAGATAAATCTCTAATTGAATTATTTGGAAATGCTTCAAAATATGCTATAATGTTTAATTCAATTTTTTTAATTTCTTAATAAAAATATCTTCTTTCTTATTTGCTTGGTAAAAACCAATTCATTTCTTCTGAATTTTCTTTAAAATTTTTTAAAGTATCAACGGTCTGGAATTTGGCATTCAGGAAATTTCTTAATGTAGAACATTTGTGCTAACGCTCCGTTTTTTTTTACATATTATGTATGCTTCCAACATGTCACATTTTCCCAGATACCATTTTTAAATACCTAAACTAGCTACAGTAACACTTTTGCTCATGAAGTTAGAATGTAGCAAAATTTTAATGCTGAATAAATAATTTCAATTGTTTCTAAAGGTCCTTTTAGTTTTCTTTGAAAACTGATTCAGATAATAAAATTTCTAAATATCTTCCTTATTTTCAACTTTTTGGTATTAATGTCTGGTAAATTTTCGGATTTAAATAAAATTTACTATCTAGCAGTAATGTAATATACAGTGTCCCAGTGGACGTGGGGTAACATGGATAACTTCGTTGTTAATGGACATAGAAAGTCGGTTAAATGGGCAAAGTAGTGCGAAATTTAAGTTCTTTAACAGGCCATTAAGAAAACATTTGAATATCGGCTGGTTTAGATTTTATTAAGAAAAAAGTGAAAAACGTCATTTTCTAAAATCTACTGTAACTTCTTTATTTGTAGTCCAATTGACCAAAATTAAAATTATTTTTGTTTTTACTTCCAAAAAGCTCTTCGGTGGCGTAGCTAATTGTTTTTTGTGTTGAACAATTTCTGAGAAAATTATGGCAACTTTGTTTTTTCTTATACACCATATTGGATTAATCCATTTTCGCACTTGGCAAAATTTTCTGAGTAATTTGATATGTCGCTATCATATGTCAAAAGTGACTCATAAGCATCGTTATAAAAAACTGTATTTATAATTTTTTTTTTTCAAATAGTATGCCATGTAAAAATAAATGGGGCTTTAAAAATGTGTAAAATGCAATAATAACTATATACATAATCAACTCCCTTATACCGTAAGGTGTCGGGAGTAATAATAACTAATGAACATAAATAAATATTCTTTTAGATGCGTATGTATAACTTGGTTTTAATAATAAACTAAATAAATTTAACCGTAAGGTGTTTTGCTTTAATGTGTAATAAGTCGCTCAGACAGTTTAAAAATTGATATTCTTTTGAATGTCGAGAAATAATTATTTTCCATTTATTTCTGATTTATAAAAAAAATGCGGATATCGAAAATTTTAATAAAGGAAAGTTCTAGGGAATTACAACCTCTTTTAAATTTTTTCTCTATTGACACACGAACATGGTCCAAAATTATCAAAAATTTCACAAAATAAGTATTTCGAACTAAAAATTAATATTTTTGAACATTTTTTATGATGTTTATTAATTTTATTTACCATTTCTACGACTCAGTTTGGAAATATTTAAATTTTTAATTTTTAATGTTTGTTGACAATATTCTAAAACAGTTTTTGAAATACGACTCCGTTATATTTAAATGAGAGCGAAACATCGATGTCCATTGCTACAACCTTTTTTTTATATTTTTTATATTTTTATAATTTATCAAAAAAAAACAAACAAAAATTTCATATCTAATTTTGGTTTTCTATTTTTTAATTTTTCCTATTCTGTGTAAAATAAACTAACCTATTTTTTGTCAACTGTCATGAGGTAACGTTTTAAATAAATTTAGACATCAAGTAGTCATATTTCAAAAACTGTTTTAGAATATTGTCAACAAACATTAATAAAAATTTAAATTATTTCAATCTGGGCCATAGAAATATTAAACAAAATTTATAAACATAATGTTTCCGACCAATAAGAGTCCACCATGAAAAATAATTTTTATGATATTTTGTTGTGTTCATTTCTTCAGTTTAGTTACATTTATTTTAAATTTTATGTTCAAATTTTAATAAGTATATTCTTACAATATTTGTTGTCATAATTGTTTTTTCATGGCCTACTAATTTTAAAAAATAAGATAAATATTGTTTTTTTATGTCCACGCCTATGTTTGACTTTTAACACACGACTTGTAACATATCAAATCACTCAGAAAATTGTGCAGAATTAGAAAATGAGAAACTTTAATATGAAAAACAAAGTTGCCATAATTTTCTCAGAAATTATTTAAAAGCAATTAGTTACGTCACTAGAAAGCGCTTTAGTGGTAAAACAAAAATAATTTTAGTTTTTGTCAATCGGACTACAAATAAAGAAATTGTAGAATATTTTCAAAAAAATATGTTTTTCAGGTTTTTCTTAGTAAAATCTAAACAAGTATTCAATTGTTTTCTTAATGGCATGTTAATGGACATAAAATTTCGTATTACTTTGTTCATTTAATCAACTTTTTATTCTTATTAATAACGAAGTTACCCATGTTATCCCACGTCCACTGGTACACACTGTATAGAGTGTTTCATTAAAAAAAATGTTTTCATAAATATCTCTAAAACGCAATGATCAATTGGTTTTTCGTTTTCGCCAGTGGAACTGCCATAAAAAATGCTACAACTTTGACGCTTTAACCGATATAGTAGCTTCAATAATAAAAAAGTTAGCAATAACAATAGATAATATATTTATCATGAGACAAGTCATAGAAAAGAACAAAGCCAAGAATATTGAGACACATACGTTTGTAGACGTTTATAGATTCAAAAAAAGCAAATAACCTTGTGCCCAAAAAACAATTATGGATGGCTATAAAAAGAAAGAATGTCGGAAAAAGATGGATTAATATAACACAAAAATTATACAGACATACAAAAGTGCAAATAAATATAGGCAACAAATTGACGAAACCAATAAACATAACGAGATCTGAAGCAAGGATGCGGTCTAAAACCCAAACTCTTTAATATATTTATAGAACAAGCTCTACAGAGATGATATAAAAAAGGCGGAACGATGAGCATACTGATATAAGGAAATATATTACACTTACTACTGTTAGCGGACGATGGCAAACTTAGTTCATTGCTAACTTAAGGATTTGGAGATTATTCGACATTATGTTCTTCGCGAGGACGCTATTTGGTTTACGTAATTGTTTCTTCAGCACAATTACTTGTCGAACAGTTGGTTTAGCTGGCTTTAATTGCACAAGTATTTCTTTACCAGTTGGTTTTAATTCTAAAACTATTTGTCTGACAGTTGGTTTTAGTTTTACCATTGTACTTGTCTAGCAGGACAGATAAACAGAGATATTACGTCATCTCCGGTCCAGAACTCTCCTAATATATCTGCTTTAGTTTATTTTCAGGGTACATCAAAGTATACTCCATTTCAGATAAATATGCATCACAGTAGGCACTTCCAGTTTTGTAGTGACAACGACAAGAAACAGTAATATTTGGAAATGGTCGTGTGGCAGTTCTGTGTTATTTATTAATGCTGTTCTGTGGTCTTAAAATCGTAACCTGATGATAGCTTAGCTGTCGAAATGCGTTAGAGCAACCTTCGTTGGGTTTTTTAATCTTTCTTGGTTTCAGGGGACAAATTTTGTATTTCATATTTGAAGATAACCAAGGACCAGTCCGTTCCACCAAAAAAAGTAACCTGATTATCATTAATATTTTGGTTTGTTGTCGGTTGTTTTAGGAGTGATTCTATTTTATTTTATGGCAATTTTTTCTGTAGAAAATTATTTCATTGTTAATAATGGTAATAAAATAACATGGAAAATATTTAGTCGGATTATTTCTGTCAAACAAAATATTGTAGTCGAGTTAAAAATGTATAATCAGCGACTGGGAGTCGAATCCATTATGTTCACATGAGAGATAGACTTCCTAACCACGGAGCCATCGCCACCACTACTTTTAACTCTACTCATTTACTTACCCATATATGCAATACTTCTATATGGCGTGTTTTGTTACTTTGCTTAAGTCAAAAAGATGCGATAGATACATATGTTTGTCTTTTTAAAGGACAGAATATAGTAACCAATCCTAAAGGTTATTTCAAATATCCCTCTTCTCGCCAGTTTTTCAGTTTTCATTCATTTATTAGTGTTCCCGCCCATCTTGTCATCTGTTCCCGATATAAAGAAGTTAATTAAATGCTGCCCTAATTTTTGTAATTAATGTGTAATAAATATTTTTATGATATTTAAAATTGGCAAAAAGTAATTGGTAAAATATATTTTTCATAGAAAAACAGGGAAACTAACTGAATAGTCTTTAGTCTACTTATGATTAGTTTAGTTTGGTTAGGTGTACGTGTTTACGATTTTTGTATTGTATTTTTTTTCTATTTCCATTTGGCCCTGTATTAAATTTATGAGTTAACAGTTTGCTATTTAATTATGCCACGACGTTGTTATTTATGGTCCTTGGACAAAACATCTGAAAATCATGAAGATTTGTAACACAAGCGCAGAATGCTTGTCCTTGAAAGAGTCCGACATAAACTTTCATCTCACCTTTTTGACCAAGCATTTAGCAGTGACGCCATATAGAAGTATTGCATATATTTACTTACCGTACCGTACTCCCGGTATCTCCTACATTAAGGCAACACATCATCAAAATTATTACGCATAAAGGTAGCTTCAGTTCTGGGGATCTTTTTAGTAAGTTACTTAAAGGTTGAATTAATACTTCATGGACTACTCTTATGTACATTTATCTGAAATGGACTACCGTAAATTGCGGTTACTTTGTACAGGTTTTTGGAACATTTTGTGACAAATTTCTTTTCATGATTATGATATTCCTAAGAATTGACTTTAGTTATGACAATACATGTCTTGTCAGCATGCATATATAAGACAATAATAAGAGTTGCTATTACAAAATAACCCCTTTCGTTGGAGGTACTTTGTCAGGTAGTAACTTCTCTATGAAAAATTATTTTAGGCCCACCTAGGGGCCTTATTTTTAGTCTAAAGCTCGAAGAGTTTATATCTTGATTCATCCATTAGAGTAATTGTTATAAATACATAGTTTTCGGGAAATTTTGTAACAGAATGATTATTTCCTCATTTTTAATGTCTCGTCACGTTTTTGGACAAGCTATGGAACTCGTTATCGAAAGAAATTTTGCCCAAAAACTACAACCTATTCTTGTTTAAGAAGGCGACTTATCGCCATCTATCCTTGTTTCCACATCTTCCTTGCCGTATTTTGCAGGCATAATGGGGTTGTCCTTTGCGAGGGGATTAAACTTAAAAAAAAATTGCCAATATTTGAATAAACTCATTTTATATGAAAATTCTGAATTTGTGATTTGGCAGTTAAGGTCGATTCGTCTCCAGGGCTTGAAGAGGGTGATGATATATTGCCTACCCATTTTCAGGTCTTGTATGATGTCTTGATGATGTCTGCTCATCTTCATGATTTAGGGTATTGTAAATGTCCTGAACTTACCAGATGCTTACCAAATAGCTTATTGCAAAGAATGCTGCGTAGAATTTTGGGCAAGCGCTTTTTCCAAATTTTGCACGGTAAAGGTTGCGTAGGGTTGACACTCTGCAATTTTTAAGGAGCTTGGCACTATTTTTAACTAGTATTATTTACCCAAAAGAAAATAAAACATAACATAATTCAATACTAAACTAATTTCCCATGTTTTTCGATGTTTTTACGCCCTCATAACTCTGTTATTATTCATCTTATTGTTGGAAAAAATTTATAATAACTATTTTTATTCAGATATCTACTATCTTTCATAAAAACATAAAATATACAGGATGTTTCATTTAAAAAGTTGTAACTTTGTGATAAAATCCAAAAATGCTATGGTCAATTTTTTTGGTATTATCAAATAATTAGTGGTAAAAAATACTAACTTTGCTAATTTAACCGAAACTGTCTCTTTAATAAGAAGAAAGTTAGCAATAGTGCCAGGTTCATTTTAAACAGCCCGTGTTTTTTATTTAATCTAGAAATTTAGGTACTTTATCAGAGTTTGAACGTTAAACTAGAAAGTGTGAATTCTCGAATTTAAAAGTCAAAATGTTGACAAAATTGAATAATTCAAGTTTGTAGCCACAATTCATGATTAACTTTGCACTTTTGAGAATAAATGCAAAAATTTTAAATTTATGTCAGTTTTCTCTCTCTCTCTCTCTAGAATTTAAGCTAAAAATTGAACCTTCTTGAAAATTTGTAGCTGCTAGTATTTTGAGTTTAAGAGAGAAGATCTTGATGAGAGTCACACATTTGAATTCAAAGCCGAATATTTCAGCTCAAATTAAAAATTTGGTGATTTAACTGACAATGAGGAAATTTCCACAGTAACTACACAGAGTACTACATCTTGAACAAATTCGCAAAGAACTGCGCTAAATTTTTATTCGGGAAATATTTTTTTTTCGTTCTGATTAGAGTCGTTTCCAAAAAAGAGGATTTGGAATTTATTAAAAATAAACTGGCTAAATTATTAATACATTTTTCATAATAAAAGATCCTCCCTTGAAAAGAAATAATTAATTCCTTTCACAACAACACAATTAATCATTAATTCCCTTTTCTACATTATAAATAAGTTTCAATCCTTCTTAAATATATAATTGGTAGAAAAAAATCCTCTACTTATTATATTTTTAATTTTTCTTGAAGTGATGCCATGTTGAGAATAATAAATATTCACCTTGGCCTTAGATGGTAAGTTCTTTATTCACATTTGAATTGAAGCCTGTTTGATGATATTGTATTGGGACAAAAATTATCACGAAATTCAGCTTGCAGAGCGATTTAAGGAAATTATAGAGTTATTTTCTTTTTAATAGTATTTAAGAATATAATTCGCTAAATTCTGACTTTAAATTGAACGGCGTACTGAAGGTGGATATAGTAGCAGCACATACCCAATAGTTCCCGAAATTTAACAATAAACAAGTTAATGGATATAGGTTTGCAATTACAGAGAGAAGAAAACAAATTTTTCAAGAATGTTAAGTTGCTAAAAAAAGTTGCAGGTTAATCTATTTGGCGCTTTAAAGCCTTGAAACGATATACCCAAAGTATTAACTTATGAATAAAACCCATCTAGAATCCCCACAACTTTAAACAATCTTTTTTAGTAGAAATTTTAAAGTATCAAGACTACTTTAAAATGATCGTCGAATGTTTGAAATTCTAAAGGAAATTTATTTAAAGACAAACTATCGTGCAAAATATTGAAGTTTCTACTAAACTCATTAAGAACTACGTAGCTTCTGAAAAAAAAAACAACAACAAAGATTCAAGGACTAAATTGCCAAGAAATCACCTATTGAGCACATTATATTCAAAGACTATCTAAAAATTTAACTTTTATGGTATTTATATAATATTTTAATCTCCTAAGAGTATCAGTAATGAATTTCTAAATTAAAGCCATCTAGAGTCGTAAGATTTAAAAGAAATTCATCTATAGCTAAAAGGACTCGTCTCATGATCTTTAAAATACCATACAAATTTATCTAGAATGCTTAGTAGTGCCTTTTTCATTTAATCTGGAAATTTCGACTTTTTTTTCGAAATTTTGAATCTTAGTTCGAAAATTCATGTTTTTTTCTTTGAGAATTTAAACAATAAATTTGAATATTCTTAATGTTTTTTTTGGAAAGCGTTTAAGGTAGAGTTTTTTTTTTTCTTCCAAGTAGATACACTTTCAGTTTTTCTTAAAATGACGAGTTTTTCTAAAAAGTTGAATCTATTCTTTTTCAAAATCTTGATCTTATATTTTAAGTAATAATTACGAGTTCTTTTATTTGCATGTTTATGCACTTCTTTACCCTTTTAATTTTATGTTTCGAATTCTTGCTTTTTCCTAAAATTTTGAGAATTTGAGAATTGCAAATTTTTGTCAATTGAGTCAAAATTTCGAATTTCAGCTGAAAAGTTGAAAACATTTTTAGATAATATTTTTGAAACTTTTAAAAAACAAATATGGTGTATTTCAATTACAATTTTAATTTTTTTTAAAACCTTAATTCCCAATATTTTCACATTTTTCTTGAAAGGAGTTTTTTAACTCAATTATTGAGGCTTTGATCAAAAACAGTTTTTAAAAAAAATAATTTACTTAAAACTTTCAATTTCATTTCAAAATATTGGCTTTTTTATATTACAATTTTCATCTAGTTTTCGCTCTTTTTTTCAAAAATTTGAAGGTTAATTTCAAAACTCAAAATTATGTCCAAAATTTCGAATAAAATAAAGAGAAAAATATGCAAAACATGTATTCTGTTGATTTCAGAATAATTGAAAATGGGAAGCAGTACCAAGTTTTTGCAAACGACTATTAAATTATGTAAATGGTTAAATTTTTGGCCGGCCGACGAATTTAATTCATCGCCCTTTTACTATTTGAAAGCTGCATTTGCGTTGTTGATGCCATTTCTGCTTTGGCTCGGCCTTGTATCACATTATGTTTACATCAAAAGTAGTAAGTAATATTTCAAATGCAGCCACTCACAGTTCAGATAATTCATGCCTTCGCAACAACTTGACTCTAACCATCGCGAAAAATTTAAGTTTCTTTCTATTTTTTTTATTTCATAAGTATTAATCCAACAACAGAATGTTTGCGATAGCAACTGACTCCTCACTTTTTATTTTTATTTTTTTTCAGTGCTTTTGGTTTTTCGCACATCCTTTGCCTGGTTTCCCAGCATTAGAATTACATAGTTTGATTTATTTTCTTTTTTTCCTTTCGTCAGATTGTTTCCCTTTATATATTGTTTTTAATGTTTCTAGCCCAGGGATGGAATAAAATTAATATCTTTTGAATGAGTTGATTTTCTTTTAAACGGTGAAACACGTTAGCTGATCTTAATTTTTTTCCATTCTTCGGTTACATAGTAATTAATTTTCCTTTAACCCTACTTTTTTTTTCAAATAGAAACATAAGGCATGAGGGGGCTTGTCGAAAAGCTTATAGAAAACCAAATCCAACCATACGAAATAAACAAATTTAAAGTTTTCAATAGCAAGGTGTATAGGGTTGTATAAAACACTTGCGTAACAAGCGAAATAAAATTTAATTATCTTCAGTGTTATTTTCCATGAATTTTCACAGAATAAAATAAAGAATATGAAACTGTACCTATCAATGTAAACACAAAAAAAGGTATCTTGTTTATGTTGCGTTTATTTGGTACCACTTACTTGCCAGGTTTTCTGGTTAATTTTTCGTTTTAGTTGTAATTTGGAGTTCGAAGTGTTACTATTGTGTCCAAATAAAGTAACTTACTGAATCATAATGGTATTGTCGGAAAGGCAACGCATCGAAATCTTGATATTGCTTCAATGTGGAGACAAAATAAGAAGTCAGGCTGAAGTGCGTGATTTATTTAATGCAAAATATCCCGAAAACCATATCTCGCAAAGGACACTAAGATATTTCAGAAATTTGAGGAACATGGTACAGTACGGACTTTGTCCAAAACTGGACAGGCACGTGCTCTGAATGAAGAAAAGAAATTGAACATTGCATTCGAACTTATTGAAAATCGTCATACTTCAACTGTTTCATTGGCCCGTAGTCATGATGCTTCTCTAACTACAATTCAAACGTTTTTGAAAGAAGAGAAATATCACATCTATAAGATATTTTTTGTCCAAGAGTTTTTAGAAGATGATTATGATAGGCGATTACAATTTTGTGAGGAAATTATGAGATGGTGTGACGACAATAATGGTTTTCAACGAGACGTACTTTTTTCAGATGAAGCTACGTTTTATCTAAATGGAGTGGTTAACAGACACAACTGTCTCTTTTGGTCCCAAAAAAATCCACACTGGACGCGCGAATCGCATACGCAGGACCCACAGAAAAGTAATGGGCAGGTAACACCAATAACAGAATCTTGGGCCCATTCTTTTTTGAAGAAAATCCTACTGCCGCAAGCTATCTGAATTTCCTAACATTTGACCTGATACCTGCTCTAGTTGTGATGTTCGCCCATGAAATTGATCCAGATGTACTGAATAAAGAAATTTGGTTCCAACAAGACGGTAAAGTTGTCCGCTCGTTAAAGTTGTCAGGATACGATCGTTGAAGTTGTGCGGATATTCTCCCACTCTAATTTTCCAACAACGAATCAGACTTCGGAGTTTTAGCGCCACTTTTGAATAACCCACTCAACCACGCAAGGAGCAATAAAACATATATGATTTTCGACAATGGTAGGGATAAGGGGGAGTAGCAACTTAAACGGTCGATCCAGTTAGCGCCACTTTAGCGGAACTCTACTGTATTGATATTATTTATTATATTATAGATGAAATGTTTTCAAATCGTTAGATTGGTAGACGGGCTCCATTGAATGGCCGCCAAGATCAACCGACTTAACGCCCCTGGTTTATCTTCTTTGAGATATTTGAAAGAAAGAGTTTACCAGGACAGACCAGATAATATTGAGAATTTAAAGAACAAGATTAGGGCGGAGATGAATAATTTACCAGCTGGAGTCATTCGGAAGGCCGTGGACAGCTTTTATTATCATCTTGGAGAATGTCAAATAGTGAATGAAAGACATTTTCATCATAAGCGGCATTGAGTTTATTTTTCTAAATTATTTAGTTGTTTCAATTCCTAAATGAAAAAAAAACGTGTTATTGAAAACATAATGCTTGTTTATCTGGTATGATTGGATTCCATTTTCTGTACGAACGAGGCCCCTCATGCCTTATGTTTCCATTTGAAAAAAAAGTAGGGGCAGCTGGAAGTTAGGGGATTGAAGAAAAATTATTTATGATATAACCGAAAGATGGGAAAAAATTAAGATCACTTAATGAGTTTCGGCGCCTTAAAGGAAATTAGCTCATTCAAAAGATATAAATTTTATTCCGTACTTCTGGCCATTCCCATATATAGTACACACAGTCAGATTCAAAAATAAGGCATAAATACATTATCTATACGTAATTAAAAAAAGTAAGTATTTATAGGTTTTCGCGCCACAATTCAATTTGCGGTGCATGCGCGAGTTTCGATCAATGACGAGCGACTTTAGAGTCAGATAATGAGCTTTAAGAGATGATACTAATGAACTTTTAGATAACGTGGCATTTTAAGATACTTTCAAGGTTATCTCGCATCAATATAATATGACAGGTCGAGTCAAAAAACTGTAACATTCCTAGAATATGGAGTCACAGAACTTTAAGGCCACATAAAACGTTCAAGGTTAACTCTTACGTAGGTCATAAACTCAAATACTTATTTATGGCCACATTCGCCGACGCTAATGAATTTAAATAATTATTTTTAAACGTGACTGGTACTCTGTTTCAATTATATTACCATCGAAGGTCAAATATTTATTTATAAACATGACTCATATTCATGGAAAGTCACATAGTTATTTTTAAACTTTTAAATTACATTCTCATTTACCTGAACACGGTGTATAACTTGGAACTGAGAAGAAAGTACAAGTAATGTCACATTATACGTAATAATTGCAACTTGTTACACATTTCACTACTTCACCTCGTATATCTTGAATATAAGATAGCGATGTTTTATTTCGTATATTATTGCGCTTAAGGACAATGCATTGCGTTATTTCATTGAATAAAAATGTGTTACATCAACGAACGGATTGGCTTTTCTCTAATTCAACTCGTATTCCTCGAAAATTATCTATAGAAAAATAAATATATTATACTGGATGTTCAGCCCACGGTGGGTCTGAAGATAGAATAGACTGTCAAGCAACATGATGCAATTAACTTTAATTGAAGTATGATTAGCTTTTAACATATCAATTTCATATTCCAGAAATCTTGAATTATTTAATTTAAGAGATCCATTAAAACCAGATTTAAAGAACATATCGCTCATTTTAGATACAATAGAGAGGAAAAATGAAGTGTCGCCCTACATATGATTAGTACAGGACACAAAATTAACTTTGAAAATTTAAAATTGTTAAGATCGGTCACAAATAGCAGAGAACTTGATGCATACGAAACAATTTATATCAATCAGAGGCCAGTTACCCTTAACGGAGATAAAGGACCATTGGCGGCCTCCAGTTTATTGAAGGCTATTTGTGGCAGGTCAAAATTGCATGCACCAGATGTGTTAAACAATTAGAAATAGGAAAGAAAGCAAAAAACCGCCAGGATCGATTTCAATCTCAATGCAGACGACGTCGGTGCATCTTTTGTTAATCTTTTTAGATTAATGCGCTTGAAAATGCCAGTTCTGCTGGCGAAATACGTATCGAGTAATTATTTATTTAATCGCCGATGTGCTAAAGAGGTGAAACTTTCTTTGGACCTAGACACAACATAGATTTGTGAAATTTAAAATTGTCTTAGCCGAGTTATATTTAAAAATTGCTTAAATTTATCAACTGAAAAAGTCAAAGAAGGTATAAATATAAACGTCAGTATCTTGAATCAATATTCTAAATGCCATTCATCCGTAAAGTATCCATTTCATATTCCAGGAAACAATAGCTGTTGCAACTTGCAACAATCTAAAGTTCTATAAACCCTAGACTTCATTGATATAATGTTTTAGAGTTTATAAATTCCCGGAGTCCATGAGTAGAACAGTTCATATACTTTTGATGCAGATTACAAATGGCATTTGCCTTTAATATATCCATTTCATTCTCTAGGCGCATCACATCCAATGCGGCATGTTTTCGCTACTGCACCTCGTATATCTATTTCAAATAGAAGTTAGCGATATTATGTTGCCCATTTATAATATTACGCTTGAAGACAATGAATTACGGCATTTATGCGAATAAAAATGTGTTACATGAAGGAACTTGTGAAAGTAGATTTTCGCTTTTAGTTCGTATTCCTTAAAAAAAATTTGGACTGTAGGCGACATTGGTCATTTTGCTTCTTTTTATAATTTAAATATTTGGATTAGATCTTCCTTGTTTTAATTGATGCAAAGAGCTATTATTGCATTACATTTGTTGGCGTTATTATTCATATTAAATTTCCTAAGGTGTTTAAGGGAAATAGTGTAGTACCACCACCAGTTTCTCGGATTAGTTCTACGTTTTTGGTGTAAAAACTCCCCGCTATTTCAGTTCCATGTTAGGCAGTGCAGTACGTTCAGGCAAATTTGAAAGTTTTAAAATAATTCTTAGATTTTCGATGAATATGCGTCATGTTCATAGATAAATATTTGATCTTTGAAGATAATGTAATTTAAAGAAGATACCGGATACGTTTAAAAATAACTATTTCAGTTCATTTGCTTCGGCGAATTTAAGCTATTTATGAGTTAACCTTGAAAGTTTCATATCGCCATAAAGTTCGGTGACTCCATAGTCGAGGAATGTTAAAGTTCTTTGACTCGACCTATCATGTTATATGCGTTCGAGTTAACCTTGACACTACCTTAAAGTTCTATGACTCCTTATTCTAGGAATCACGAAGTCAACCTCGAATAAGTTCAAACATAGTTATGTTAGTCAATACTCCAAATGCCATTAACCTTTAAAGTATTTATTTCATTTTCCATGAAACAGTAGTTGTTGTAACTTGCAACAATTTACAGTTCTATAAACCTTAAAGTTCATTGATATGATGCTTTGAGTTCATATCCTTTTAGTCAAGATTACGAATGGCATTAGCCTTTATGTATCAATTTTATCCTCCAGGAGAGGTTAACTATCTTGTGTACAAAAAGTTTTCCCAATTTCAAGGTTGTCGTTAATTTTTTGCCATGTTCCGTACCTTATCCACACTCGCACAATTAACTTTTAAGCTTGACATAAAAATTCCGTAGTACAATCAGAAATAGAAGAGGTTCATTTGGTATTGTCTTTTTGGGCGTTTCGAAAGTAGGATTCAACAGTAAAAGATTTTTCTTCCATTGTAAAATCAAACCAGTAAAACCTTTTTTTAAGAATATTGTTGCATTTTATTTTTGCTGCGGATAAGTTACACTATACCGTTTTTAAGCTCTTAAAGCAAACAGTGTGGTACCACTAGTTAGCGCCTCATATTACTTGTACTTTCTTCTCAAGTTATACACTATGTTCAGGTAAACGAGAATGTAATTTGAAAGTTTAAAAATAACCATTTAACTTTCGATGAGTCATGTTTATAAATACATATTTGACCATCGATGGTAATGTAATTGAAACAGAGTACCAGTCACGCTTAAAAATAATTATTTAAATTTATTAGCGTCGGCGAATGTGGCTATAAATAACTACTTGAGTTCATGACCTACGTAAGAGTTAACCTTGAACGTTTCATGCAGCCTTAAAGTTCTGTAACTCCATATTCTAGGAATGTTACAGTTCTTTGACTTGACCCATTATATTAAATTGATGCGAGATAACCTTGAAAGTATCTTACGACTATTACCTCAAAGTTCTATGACTCCATATTCTAGGAATCTTGGTGTTGAACTTGAAAGTATCATGTTACCTTCAATGGTAATAACCTTTAAAGTGTCACGTTATCTAAAAGTTCATTAATCACCTTTGTTAAAGGTCATTAACTGACTCCAAAGTCGCTCGTCATTGGTCGAAACTCGCGCATGCGCCACAAATTAAATTGGGGCGCAAAAACCTGTTCCAGTATGCCTACTACCCCTCTACTGAGGTGCGTACAATTAAATGTATTTTAAGCTAGGATTTTGTGGCAAAATCTGTTAAATAATAATAATAGTAATAATAATGAGAATAATAATAATAATAATAATAATAATAATAATAATAATAATAATAATAATAATAATAATAATAATAATAATAATAATAATAATAATAATAATAATAATAATAATAATAATAATACATAACACATCTAATGTACATGGACGATATCAAACTATATGGATCCACAGACAGACAAATACAACAGCTGCTCCATCTTACAGAAACTTTCTCTAGTGATATCCAGATGTCATTTGGTCTTGACAAATGCAAGACGCTGAGTATAAATCAGGGAAAGTGTGAACCTAAAAGATATAAAACTGTGGAAGAAACTTACATAGACCCAATGAGTGAACAAGACACTTACAAATATCTAGGTCTACTGCAATCACAACGAATTAAACATAAAGAAGTTAAAGAAAGAACCATAGCGGAATACATAAAAAGAGTCAGAGCAATACTCCAATCAAAATTAACTGGTAAAAACACCTTTAAAGCTATTAACACATATGCAGTACCAGTATTAACATATACATTTGGGACAGTTAACTGGACACAAACAGACCTGCAAGGTAAACAGACCAAACTCGCACTCTCTTAACGAAGCACCGAATTCATCATCCTAGAGCTTCAAGTGATCGAATAATTATAGCACGTCAACAAGGAGGACGTGGTCTTATAGACATTCTTCAACTGTGTGACAAACAAATAAGGACTCTGCAGCACTATTTTGATCATAAAAAAACATCTGGCCTACACCAAGCAGTGATAAAAGCTGAGGAAGCCTATACGCCCCTAGACCTGAAAAATAATGCACTTGTACACTCTGACACGCTAGAAGATGATAGCCACAGCAAAATGGTCATCGAACAATGGATCCAGAAAACACTTCACGGACGGCACCCGAGCGATTTGGCCCAGAATCATGTAGACATGAATGCGTCGAACAGCTGGTTAACTCGCGCGGATATATATGCTGAAACTGAAGGATTTATGATCGTTATTCAGGATCAAGTAATAAACACCAAAAACTACAAAAAATACATCCTTAAAGAACCCCTAAATGATGACAAATGTAGGAAGTGTAAAGAGGCACCTGAAACCATCCAGCATATTACCGGAAGTTGTAAAACTCTAGCTGCTATTGAATATCTTACAAGACATGATCAAGTGGCAAAAGTTATCCATCAGAAAATAGCCAACATGTACAAGCTGAAAGAAGATAGCTCACCCTACTATAAATATAATCCAGAGAGTGTCCTGGAAAATGAAAATTATAAAATGTATTGGAACCGCACCGTACTAACGGATAAGACCATACCATGTAATCGACCTGATATCATTCTTACAGCTAAGGCCACGGCTATCACGTACCTAGTAGATATTGCAGTTCCAAACACACATAACCTCCTGAAAACCTATACAGAGAAGACAACCAAATATCAACAGCTAGCGAATGAGATTAAATCTATGTGGAAGCAAAATAAGGTTCATATAATACCAATAATAATATCAACCACAGGAGTAATACCTAAGCAACTCTTAGCCAGTCTAAGACGACTAGAGCTACCTGGCAGCATATACATCCAACTTCAGAAGGCAGTAATACTCAATACCTGTGCAATAGTCCGGGCGTTTCTAAATCTAAACTCGCAGTAGATGAGCAGTATCTTGTCAATTGACGGATACCTGCAATACAACGTCGCTAAGACAGATAGAACTGATAATAATAATAATAATAATAATATTAATAATAATAATAATAATAATAATAATAATAATAATAATAATAATAATAATAATAATAATAATAATAACACCAACAGAAAACACTGTCAGTCAAAACGAGGAAACTCAAATTGAACCAGTGATTTCACAACATCAAAATAAAGATGAAACCAATATTGGAGAAAATAATGGTAACAGGTGTTACTACTACATGCAGGAGAAACAAACTGCTACAGAAAGGAACGTATTTGAACTTTGGAGGGACAGAAACCCAAACACAAGACCAAACATATCTTCTAAAAGCCTAGCAACACAAAGAAATTACATCATAAACAATAAAAAATTAACTCAAAGTGAACTGGATGTAATACAAAACTCAGTAAGAAAATCAATAACCAACTAACAGATACCAGCAGGAGAGTTGGACCAAAGAACCCACACAAATACCCAAGACGTTCAAGAAGGTCAAAATTTCAACAACAACAGCGGAGAACAAATAAACACGACAATTTCAAGAGAAAATAATACTACCGGCAAAGAAAAAGGATCTCTAGAGTTAGAAAATACCAATAGTAATGCAGAGCAGACCACCGTAGAAAATTTAGATTTAGAATTAAAGATTAAAATATACAGTGAACTTGAAAACAGTAAGATAGTTAGCATGACAGAGAGAAGCAGACTTCCGAAAATCAAAGAAACAAATAAAGCCAAACAAATGATATTAAAAGCTAATGACATCATACAAGAATATATCGGACGAAGTCAGACAAAAGACATCACTGAACTAAACAACTTGGTATACTCTAGCGCGTTAGTTATCACAAGAAAGTTAATCAAAATAAGGGATAACACAACAAGAAACAAGCAACATAAAAGCCCCAGATGGAAACTGAGAATACAGAAAAGAATAGAAGAATTACGAAAAGAATTATAATTTGACAAAACACATTCTAAAAGGGTACAGCATCGAATAAATTCCTTGAAAATTAAATATGAAATCTCTAATAACTGCAGCTATCAGAAAGTAGAGGAGATGTTAAAAGAAAAGGTACTTGCATATGCACACCGAATACGAAGATATCAAAAGAGAAATGACTTTTATCAACAAAACAGACTTTTTGAAGAAAATGGAAAAAAGTTCTACCAACAGTTAAAAACAAAAAGTACAGGGATCACAAAAGCAGCATCACAAAATGAAATAGAAGCCTTTTGGAAGGATCAGTGGGAAACAAATGCAAGGCACAACTCAAAAGCAGAGTGGATAAAAAGAGAAGAGAAATCTACGCAGAAAGTACCTTTTATGTCAAGTGAAGAGATCACCATCAGAGACATAGAAAAGGCCTTATCAAATGCAACTAACTGGAAAGCGCCCGGTTTGGACAAAATACCAAACTTCTGGTTAAAAAAAATTCACACTACACATAAGGCATTCGCTTATGCGTTAAATGAACTCAAAAAACACCCAGAACAGATCCCAGAATGGCTTACGCAAGGTATTACTTTTCTGTTACCAAAAACAGAAGACACATGCAAAGCGAATAATTACCGACCAATAACATGCTTATCAGTTATCTATAAACTCATCACCAAAATATTCTCGGATAAAATTTATGAGCATCTAGTAAATAACAATCTTCTACCAGCTGAGCAAAAAGGTTACTCCAGGGGTTCTTTGGGATGCAAGGAGCACCTGTTATTAAATAAGCTAATTATGGAAGACAGTAAAGAAAAGAAAAGGGGATTGGCCATGGCTTGGATAGACTACAAAAAAGCGTTCGACAGCATTCCACACAGTTGGATAAAACAAGCTATGCAAATATATCATCTAGATCTCGAAATAGTCTACTTCTGCACAACGGCTATGGAGCAATGGAATATTAGAGCAAGATTGACAACAGAACAAGGAGTGATAGAAACTAATACCATAAATATCAACAGAGGAATCTTCCAAGGTGACTCGCTGTCTCCCCTTTTGTTCTGCATGTGCTTAATACCCTTATCAAGAGAGCTGCGTGAAAGTGACCGCGGATATAAAGTACAGAAAATATCGGTTCGCCATTTACTATACATGGATGATCTAAAACTCTTCAGCTGCAATGAAGGTGGAGTTAATGACATGTTAGGCATTGTGAAACAATTCAGTGAAGATGTCAATATGCAATTTGGACTGGACAAGTGCGCCAAGGTAGTCATACATAAAGGGCAGATTAAATACACAGAAAACCTACAGATGGACAAACAAATTGAAATTAAAAACCTTGAATCTGAAAAGGCATATAAATATCTAGGAGTGACAGAAAACCGTGACATCGAACATGCCGAGATGAAAGATAAGGTAAAAAAAGAGTATGTTCGAAGAATTAGGTTAATACTAGGCACAGAACTTACAGGAAAAAATACAATAACAACGATTGGTAATCTATCAATGCCCGTACTAGAATATAGTTTTGGTATTATAAATTGGACAAAAGAGGAACTTAGGCAATTGGACAGGAAGACCCGTAAGCTACTGACCACGTATAAGTTACTACATCCCAGAGCAGACGTGGATAGACTTTACTTATCTAGATTAGAGGGGGGTAGAGGACTTCGTAAAATAGAAACAGCATATAAAGTAACAATATTGGGACTATCCACATATATCTTAAAGAAGAAAGGTGACAGCCTAGTAGATATAATTAAGAAATTGAAAACTTAAAGCCCAGCCAGAAAAACATAATATCGGAGGCAAACCACATACAGGCCAGTTATGAAATTGTGCTACCAGGCAATAATAGCACTGAATTAGCTATCAAAAACCAAAAGAAATATTTAAAGGCAGCCATAACAGAGGAACATAAAAGAAAATGGAAAGAAAAGCCCCTACATGGAAACTTCTTAAAAATAATCCACAAGACCACCATCAATCAAACAAGGCTCATTTGAATGGCTAAAGTGTGGCAAAATGAAAGGGGAAACTGAGGCTTTTATAACCGCTGCATAAGACCAAGCTTTACGAACCAAATACTATGACAAAAGAATATTGAAAATAAATACTGATGACACATGTAGAATCTGCAAATAAGAAAAAGAACATATCGAATATATAGTCTCTGCATGCCCTCAGCTCGCCAAAACAGAATATGTCAAAAGACACATAGAGTATGCACATACATATATATGGGCTGTGAGCAAAAATTATGGTATAGAAGTTTCTGCTAAATGGTATCAACATGAGCCTCAACCTACGCAGTCGAAAGGGAATATTGTGTTGTTATACGACCAACAAATATACACTGATCGAACCATTTATGCTAATAAACCTGACATAGTCATCAAGGACCTGAAAAGTGGCACTTGTTTGATAGTCGATGTGGCAATCCCTGCTGATAGCAATGTAGATAGTAAAGAAGTAGAGAAAATAATAAAATATAGAGATCTGGAAATAGAAATCCAACGTATGTGGAAATTAGGAACAAAAATAATACCCATAATTGTAGGATCTTTGGGTACTGTGTCAAAGAGGTTCATATACAATGTGAATGATATTCCTGGAAACATCAATAGAAACATAATTCAAGAAACAGCATTATACGGCACTGCAAATATATTGCGTAAAGTTCTTGGATGAAAGTAGCATCTGATCTGAGGAGCCGGGTAGGTTCCTGATGAGAGATTGCAGGAAATAGGTTTCCCGAGTTAATGAAAATAATAATAATAATAATGAGTTTATTTGCAGAATATTTATAATACAGTGCAAAAAATATATTATGTATTTAAATCTGTAAAATGGAGCGGCAAACAGCATACGCTGATCCAAGTGCCGCCCCTTATGATTATATTATAATAACAGAACAAAATATTGTAAATTAAAAAGAAGCAAACAGAATAATTATTAACTATATGTAAAGCAGAAAATATTTGACATTAATATTTATGTAAACTTCGTTTATAGCTTGTTTTAAACTTATTTATTGCAAGATGTTTTTTAGTCTGTTCGTGTATAGCTTAAAAATTGTGTTAAGAAAATGATTCGTGGAATTTCGTGGTTTGGTTATGAGGAGGTGAGATTTTGCCCCTGAAGCTAGTATGCACGTTGTGAAGATCACACCGAAAATTAATTTTGTTGTAGAGATAAGGAGGAGACTTATACATAATAATTTTGTGATACAATGTTACCATATGCAACTTTCGTCTGGCTTTCATATTTAACCAATTGGCATCTTTCAATTTGTAACTAATGCTTTCATATTTTCTTATAGCATAAATATGTCGTAAGCAGGAATTTGAGTTCTCTGAATTCGAGTTGTGTTTGCATAATCGATGCAAGGACCATATACAGGGTGAGTCACTAAGCGGGAATCGGTCTTTGGTAGGCGTATCGTTCAAAATATCGAAAAATGTTTAAATAAAAGCTGTTCAAAATAAGGTTCTCCACAACCTAAAATTATTGCCAAATAGGGCGGCCTTCCAGTTGCACCGGAAATGAACACAACTTTCTTATTTTAAATAGAATACCCTATGTATTTTTACATTTTTGGATTTCTTGTTAAAAATGAATATGAATTTATTAAGACGACATAGGCCCTTAGTTGAACCGTTTCGCGTAATTTCATTTTTTTTGGTTAAATTTTAACGATTTCGGAGCTTGACGCCATTAACGATATTTTCCAAAAGCAATGACTCGGAGTTGTGTGGCATACGGTTTTGGATTTAGGAAGAAATGGAGTATTTGTTTGCGCCTTTGCTGTTATCAAGATTTCTTAAATTTCTTTCCACATCCGTCGACTCAATTCTTCAGTTGTTCAAACATGCATAACTTAATTTTTTCAAAGGGAACCACCTATCTTGGATTATCTTATCGGATGCGAAATTAAATTACCTTTTTTTTGGTACCAGATATTGCCACCTTCGTTCAATAATTTTTTGAGAAATTTAGAATTTTTTAAAAAAATTAATTAATTTCGTATTATCGCGTTAGCCCTGGATGTCGCGGTTTTGTTTCGTCTCGTTTGTCCGGCAATAACTGACAGTTTATCTCATTGTTGTCGCGAGGTCTTGGTATTAGTACTGAAAGACAATGTTTTCTCCATTTCTTGTCTCAAGAATTTATGCCCAACGCTTTGCCGATCGGAGACATCCAAATTCAGCGGCAATGCGAGAAAAAGGAGCGTAGAAAACCAACGACGCATGAAGAAAACCAAGTTTTAGTAGCGGCTGCTGTTGTCCAAGATCCGCACTTAAGAACCAGAAGAATAAGTGTGACATTACAAATAAGCCAAAAATCGGTTTCATGATTGTTGTGTAAAAACAAGTTTCATCCGTATCACACCTTATCACACACAGCTAGTGCAAGAACTCAATCAAGCTGACTAACAATCGATGCAGTTGTGTGAAATTTCATTGAAAAAGTGTGGTCCGACAAAAAATCTTCCTATGACACCACCCCAAACATTCAGAGGCCACCTATGCTGATGGTGTAAGGGTCTTATCCAATGAGGATTTTCAGTGTGGTAGTAATGGGAGTTGTGTCTTCCCACGAATCCGTTCTTATGAAATGTACATTCGTCCGTAAATAGTACATTGTCCAAAAAGTCATTTTGTTCTTGTAGTTTTCGTAACGCCCACTCACAAAACTGCATTCGGTTGTTGAAATCAGCTTGATTGGGTTCCTGTACTAGCTGGACACCATACGGATGAAACTTTTTTTTACGCAAGATTGGTGAAACCGAGGTTTGACTTATTTGTAATTCCTTGCTTATTATTCTGGTATTTAAATGCGGATCTTGGACAACAGCAGCCGCTACTAAAACTTGGTTTTCTTCATGCGCCGTTGGTTTTCTACGCTCCTTTTTCTCCTATTTAGTACTATCAGTTCGCTCAAACCTCTCTCTCAATTTAGCGAATGCCGCTGAATTTGGATGTCTCCGATCGGCAAAGCGTTGGGCATAAATTCTTGAGGCAAGAAATCGATTTCTGTCAGCACTGCCCAAGGCGTAAACCATATCGACCAATTCTTCTTGAGAAAACATTGTCTTTCAGTACTAATACCAAGACCTCGCGACAACAATGAGATAAACTGTCAGTTATTGCCGGACAAACGAGACGAAACAAAACCGCGACATCCAGGGCTAACGCGATAATACGAAATTGATTAAATTTTTTAGAAAATTCTAAATTTCTCAAAAATTATTGGACTGAGGTGGGCAATATCTGGTACCAAAAAAAAAGGTAATTTAATTTCGCATCCGATAAAATAATCCAAGATAGGTGGTTCTATTTGAAAAAATTAAGTTATGCATGTTTGAACAACTGAAGAATTGAGTCGACGGATGTGAAGAAATTTAAGAAATCTTGCTAACAGCAAAGACGTAAACAAATACTCCATTTCTTTCTGAATCCAAAACCGCATGCTACACAACTCTGAGTCATTGCGTTTGGAAAATATCGTTAATGGCGTCAAGCTCCAAAATCGTCAAATTTAACCAAAAAAAATTAAATTACGCGAAAACGGTTCAACTAAGGGCCTATGTCGTCTTAATAAAATTCATATTCATTTTTAACAAGGAATTGAAAAATGTAAAAATATATAGGATGTTGTATTTAAAATAAGAAAGTTGTGTTCATTGCCGGTGTAACCGGAAGGCCGCCATATTTGGCAATAATTTTAGGTTGTGGAAAACTTTATTTCAAACAACTTTTATTCAAAACATTTTTCGATATTTTGAACGATACGCCTACCAAAGACCGATTTCCACTTAGTGACTCGCCCTGTATAGAATCGCAATAAATAAAATGACTAAGAACCATAGAGTCACACAACCAAATCTTAATTTTTTAATCTAAAATACGGCGATAAGGAAAAAGCATTTTTAGATTTGCATAAGCTCCTTTTATACATTTTTTGACATATTGTCTAAATCTTAAACTAGAATCAAGCTCAAGACCTAAACTTATAGCCACATCTACACAAGGAACATTAACCCCATCAACACTACTTGATAATTGTTCTGAAAGTTTCGTTTTATCTTTTCCAAATATCAATACTTGCGTTTTTATTGGATTAATAATTAATTGACGTCTTTTAGAAAAAGTAACCACTTTTGACATTTATAAATTAACAAATATATTCATAAGTGTAATGTCAGGGTGAGAAATCGTAAATCTTATTTGGTATCATCAGCATATATATAGACTTTACAATTATTTAGAGTTGAGCAAATATTGTTTGAATAAATGCAGAACAAAATGGGCCCTAATACTGAACCTTGGGGCACACCGCATAAAATGTTTTTTGTCTCAGATTTTCCTACTTTTGCTTCTACAAATTGAGACCGATCCGAAAGGTAACTTTTGATAAAGCTAATTGCGTCATTAGAGAAACCCACGTAATTAAATATACTATAGAGCAAACTTATGATTAATAGTATCAAATGTATAATCAAGCAATATTAATACAACAGTGGCTCCTTGATCTATATCCCTAAAAACATCATCTGTAAACTCTAGTAAGGCAGTTGTGAAACTATAAAACTGCCTAAGACCTGACTGACTGCCCGGCAAAATATTATATAGGTTAATATGAGTTTCAATTTGAACCCTTACTACTTTTTCTAATACTTTTGACTGACTTTTCTAATTAGTTTTTGTTGGATAATTATTCAATTTTTTTCTAATATGCAGGTGGCAAAATACCCAACAAGAAGAAACAAATATAAGGGATTTGTTTTTTTACATATCAGGAAAAATTAATAATTTTTTAAATAAAAAGAGAGAAATGCAGAAACTTTTTTATTAACTGATAGAGAATTTAAATTTCTTTCAAATGGGCTATCACATGCACCTCTGTTCTATTTAAAATATTTTAAAAGGGTAGCTATCGAAAGGGAGTTGAAGGGGAAGGGTATTAAAGTTTTCTTAAAAAATGTTATTTAAAATTAAAAATTGACGTGTATTATGATTCTACTCATAAGCCCCACCTAAGGAAAAAATGTATAATTTTTCTTGATATGTTAAAACAGAATCCTTTATTACTTTTTTCATTTTGTTGTGTAATTTGCCGCCTACATTAAAATAAATTGAATAATTATGACACAAGATTAATTACAAAAGTCAGATATGACTTATATTCGGTACATAAGCAGATTTTACGCCATATTTGACTGTTTATTTACATATTTTAAAATTTAAAACTTTTAAAGAATTTTAATAAAATTAAAAAAAAAACTTACACTACTGGATAGAAAATTAAAGATCTTTTAAAATCCGCCATCACACGGACCCTCGTTCAATTTAAAAATTTCAAAGCGTAAGATATCACTTTAAGGGCGTTTAAAGGGCTTAATAAGAGTCATTTTAGAATTATAACTCGATCTGATTCAGGATTTCACTTATGACTTTTAATTACGAAGATAATGAATGCGCTATTTTTGAACCCCACTGCATAAAATTTCCCATATGCCACTGGTATTAGAAAAACATTCGAACTTAAAATTAGTATCGTTGAATCATGGTGAAGTATTTATTTTTAGATCACATTGACGTTGACACAAGTGATGATTCACTTTTCATTCCTTCTTTGTTTATGGCTATGTACTTCCTTAAAGATCTGATTGTGAAAACGAAAAGCCATTTTGGAAATTCGCAAAAAAATTACCAGAAACGAAGTTTTCGACAATGCATCTGAATTAGCAAACGTTGCTGCATTGTGCAATTATTGGGCTAAAGCATTTTACTCTTTTGTTTTTGCAGCAGTCATCTTAGCCGCTGTCGAATTTTACTTTCTGAAAAAAGAAGAATGCGAAAAATTGAAAGAAACTTTACACTTTCAAGATGCGTGCGGATTAATAGTATCGACCAAAATGCCTTTCGATTTACAGAAGCCGTCGTATTTCTACGCATATTTTACTTTTGAATTAATTTTCCTTAGCATATCATATTTAGGGGCAGCTTTTATATCTGTCATGACGTTCGAATTATCAGCATGTATCGCGACAAAATATTATTTTTTGGGGCATCTTATTTTGTTAACTGTTAACGATAAGCTATTATCGAAGCAGAAGAAAGAAGCTGCACTTTTCAGGTCAATAAAGTATCATATATATTTAATAGAGTAAGTCGATTTTCTATTCGTTAATATGTAGGTACTAAAATATTCTGATTTAGTTGCAGTCAGCTATTAAAACATGTTTTAGCAGCACCATGTTTTGTCATGTTTTCATAACTGGATGCAATTTTGTTACAATTGCTTCTTATCAAATAACGGCAAGTTATTCTAGCAATATACGAGGGTAAATCAAATATGAAACGGAATTTGTTTTTAAAAATTTATTGGTACAAGTTACATATATGAAAGTTATTAACTATTTTTTACATAATCTCCTGATTTTGTTAGGTATTTTCCCAACGGACTGGTACTTTTTTATTGCCATCATCATAAAAAGAAAGGAGGCCTGTTTGCAGCCCATTGTGCACAAATGTCCCAACAGCAGCATCATCATGGAATCGGTCACCTCCTAGAGCTTCTTTTAGTGGCCCAAACATATGATAATCGCATGGCAATAAGTCGGGACTATAAGGAAAGTGGTCTTATGTTGCTGACAAATCTCCAGACGATGTTGCTTCTGTTCTTCAGTCAAAAGACGAGGTACTCACCTGGCAGAAATATTTCGAAACCCCAGCACATCTGTAATGGTGGATTGATCACTCCCAAAGCTTATCTATATCTGAGTAGCAATTTCACCAACAGTTTAAACGGCGATCACCTTCCAAAAGGCGTTGAAGAGCGTTAATCTTGTCCACAGTCACACTGGTCCGAGAACGACGGGCATGGGGTTCATTTTCAATTTGAGTTCGTCCTAGCAAACATTTTTTTGTGCTATTCGTACACATGAGTTTTCTTCAAACAATTATCCCCAGTCTGTGCTTCTAGTCTATAAAAACTATCGGCGGGCTTTACAACTTCAACGGCAAGAAATGTAATAGTAATGCGCTGCACAACGTGCAGATGAATCTCTTGCACACTCATTGTATTTACAACTGACGAACGGTGAGAACGGAATTTGCTTGAGCGCAGGAAGTCACGTGATATCCCCACCTAACATGTCCAATAGTAGGCGCACACTCCCGACCTCCTCATGGCGAATTGATAGAAATTTCGGTTCATATTTGATTTACCCTCGTAAGTTATTTTAATTAATGACTTATAGGAATTTATTTTAGCATCCTCTAGAAATAGGAAAGATTTTTCATTTTGGTGGTTGGTTTTTTGTTCTATTTATGGTTTGTTGTGGTGGTCAGTTTTTAAAAGATGCGGTAATAGATTCTTTTTTTCTTTGCATTTTAATATCCTTTGCTTTCAGAGTTCATCTATTGCAGGAAAAAATTTATGAAAGTAATTGGTATGATTTGGATTGAGGTTGCAGAAACTATTACTTTTTATTGCTCTAAGGTCGGGAAAGTCACAGAAGCTCACCGCTGGTTCTTTTGGTATATTACGCCACCAATTTATAATTTCGGTAAGCCTTTAAATTGTAATAGTCCCTAAAAAAAGTCTAATTAAGAAGCAATTAGGTAAAAGGGAGGTAGATTCGACCTTGAGGCACATTGAAACACACTCTATTAAACCGCACCCTGATTTAAGTTTGGTGTCATATATATATATATATATATATATATATATATATATATATATATACATGCAGTTTTTTTATACGTTAGAATACTCCTCAGGAAATATTTTGCTATACATGTTAATTTTTTAATGTTTAAGTTTAAGCAAAATAAAAAGAAAACACATTTAAAGTTAATTTTCTGGTTTTTATTTTAAACAGAATAGTTTCTTTAATTTTTCTCTGTAACGGCTGCATTGAATATTAGTTAGATTGTAGATTGGTAATATTTATAATATACAAACTTAAAGCCTAGACAATGGAACAAAAAAAAACACTTTTACAGCAAGTTAACATGGGACAGATTCGACCAGCGATGGACGGGCAATTTCAGTCAGTGGTTTAATGTATCCTGGGTATTTTAAGAGTCATTCATAAATTACGTTACACATTAAGGGGGTCGAAGGGGGCCAACAATGTGCGACATCGTGTGATAGAGCGGGAAAGTATTAAATCTATTAACTTTTACTTTCCAACAGTGGTGCAGCTGGGAATCAGAATACTTATCGCACTATGTTACCATTTGCATGGGTCTAGGCCAGGAATGGCGAACCTTTTTTGATGTCCGTGCCAAAAAGTCATAAAAAATTGTTCTTTAAATAGGTAACGTGCCACAATAAAATTTCATTCGAAATGTTAGCGTTGTGAAACTATACGTAAGTGTAATTAAATAAACAAATAAAAGCAATTCTTCTTTAAACAATTTTTTATTAATCAATGTTTTACAAAAAGTAATATGCTAGAAACAAAATTCACGTTAAAAACAATTGCTCGACTCATCCGTCATTCTATTCCTATATTTATTTTTTATAAAATTTAATTCTGAAAATAGAGATTCACATGCCCAGGTCGATGAAGATATTGATAAAATTGCCTTTGTTAATATTTTAAACAATTAAACGTGTCTCAGGAATTGAATTCCATGTAGTTAGAATTTCATCTTATGCAATTTTATTTATTTTATCCAATAATCAATTACTTTCAATAATTTCTAAATCATTTCTTAAGTCAACAAATTTTTGGTTCCATATGGTATTTGACTGAAATTCAACTAATTCCATTTCTAATTCATTAAAATTTAACCACTCGAGGACTTTTAAATTTAATTTTTCAAATGGTATTTTTCAAAAGGATATAAAATAAATTTTAAAGGTTTTTCAAATTCTTTAAACTGCGTAAATTTTGCAGAAAATTCCTGAATCAGGGATTGAATTTCCATTGAAAACTCTTTCGTAAATGACTCTTTATTTGGCTTTTCGTGACATTCACTTACAGAAAATTTTTTTTTTTTTGTATTCGGAAAATATTTATATGAACTTGAAAGAATGTCACGATTAAAAATCTGTAATTTGACTTTGAACGCTTTGATTAAGTCAAACATTATAATGACTGTTTTATTAACACCTTGTAGTTTTATATTTAATTCAAAAAATATTACTTTGCTAGCCTTTCTACATCCAATAATTGATTGTATTAGTCAATAATGTTTCTCATTATTTAGAAATAATCTTATTTCCTCTAAACAATCTACAAATCTTTGCAAAACATTTCCGCGGCTTAACCAGCGTACATTATTGTTTAAAAGTATGCTATTGTACGACGAGTTTACTTCGTTTAACAATTCTTGACATTTTCTTTTATTTAGGTGCTTGTGCTGATATAAAATTGACTAATTTTGTTTCAAAACTCAAAATATCAAACATTTTAAACCTGTTTTGGCACATAACGCTTGTTGGTGAATAATGCAATGAAATTCAAGAATTGTGTGTCCAATACGTTTTGTAAATAAATGTACAAATTCATTTTCCCGTCCAGTTAAGCTGCTGGCACCGTCAGTTGTACTGACACAATTTTAGAAGGACATATTTCTCTTTTTTTCCAATGCATCTATAACTGCATTACAAATGTCTAATCCTTTTGATGTTGTTGATAATGATAATAAACTTATTAACTCTTCTTTAATATTGTTTTAAAGAAAATAACGTACAAAAATTGCAAAGTGAGCAAAGCCTGTTACGTCGGTAGACTTGTCAAGGCAAATGGATATAAAATCGCAAGACTTTATATGAATTTTTTGTTGGAAATTTACATTTTCCGCCATACCCAAAATTCTCTCTTTCACTATATTCCTAGCTATCGGCATGTCTTTAATTCTTTGGATAATTTTTTCTTTGTTTTCGAAATCATCGAATAAGTATGATGCACATTGCAGCCAAGCATCCTTTAAAAATTCGCCTTCATTAAAAGGTTTCGCATATTGAGCACTATTTTTTGAAACTTAATAACAAGCAGCAGTGGTGTTTGATTGAGTTCCAATATATTTCATTAAAGAAGTAGTTTAAGCATTTTTATTTTTTAAGGCACTTGATATATACTCCTTTTGCTCTTCTACACTTCGATAAAGAAAAAATTTATGTTGGGTTTCATAATGCCGCTTTACTGAAGATGTTCTACAGACTACAGTTTTCGAACATAAAATACAAATTGCTTTACTGTTCTTTTCAATCATACCGTATCTATCGGTCCACCAAGCTTGGAATTCTCTGCTACTACATACTTCGGATAATTTCAATTTTTTCATTGAACTAGCCATAATAAGAAATTCTAAAAATATATATTTTAATAATATTGTTATAAAATAAATAATTTATTTTGCATTCGTTTGCAAGAACATATTTCGTCACATATTAAAGTACTAAAAATATTACCAACACAAGAAAATAATAAATAATATATTAATTCAAGGTAATTTTAATAATTATTTCTATATTTTACACTGATTTAAGGATAAAATAATTTCTCATAATATTAAAATATATTATTGTTCAAAAATAAGCAAAATAAATTATAAGTTTAGTAACTTTTAATACCTTAAGGTTGTTACAAGTTAAAACTTTAGTCGTGACGCAATATGTTCTTGCAAACGAATGCAGAATATAAAATATGAAATAATATGTAAAAATATTTACCTAAAAATTACACTATATCTATTTACAATAAACGGTTATATTTTTTAACAAGTCACTGAAGTTTCAAAGACGACGGTTTACAAAAAATGAATAATGCATTGTGTCATCTGATTCGAGCGCTGCGACGGCAACAACATGCACTAACATTAGAAGGCGAAACTGGATACGCAAAAAATTTTATCTGATGCGCATCTTTATATACTTCGAGAGAATTCATGCGATAATTTAATAATTTTCTCTTTATCGGTAGTCAAGAGAAAATATTTATTCAGCCGAAAGAAACTTTTGGATCAAAATGTAAACTTTTATTTAAAAATTTTTATCGAAATTTCGACTTTTTTTCGCTAATTTGATTTTTTAAATTCGTTTTTCAATTTCCAATACTGTCAAAGTTTTAGTTTTTGCTCAAAATTTGGCTTTTTCTAGAAACTCGATTTTTTTTTACAGGTGCCATATCTTTTCAAATTACGCTATGTTGCTTTTTCTAAAAATTTATGCTTTTTCTGAAATTCCACTTTGGAAGTTTCAATTTGTTTCGGAAAATTTACTTCTTTCTTGAAATTTGAATGTTTTAATTGATAAGATTTAGATTTTTACTCCTCAAAAATCGAATTTTTCTTCCGCATCTACTTTTTTTTCTATTTTGTTTGGGATTTTGATTTTTTTTGAAAATTTGGATATCTCTTTGTCTTTCTTTTTACATTGCTTCCTTTTTATCTTAAATTAGGTTTTCTCCACAATTTCGACACTTCGTCTAAATCCGACTTCCTGGACTTTCCAACTGGCTTCTCAAAGTTTAGATTCTTTTCAAAATTTAAATTTTACCTCAAAATTCAGTCTTCCAAATTTCGCACTTTTCCTTTTTTCCTGAAAGTGAAGCGTATTTCACTTAATTTATTTAAAATTTGACTTTCTCAAGAAACATGTTGACTTTTTTACCTTTCTTTTGAACATTTTCAGTTATTTTCAAATTTATCTATTACTTGGAACTATGACACATTTCCAAAAATTTTAATTTTCGAAACTTGATATTCTATGGCAAATTTAGCGTTTTTTTTAGTTCTGTCTTTTTTCAAAATTTCAAGCTATTTCTCCAATCCATCTCTTTTCCCCAAATTTCACTAGTTTTCTCAAATTTAGACTTTTAGTTTAATATTTGTCTTTATTTTAACTCTCGATTTATTCTAAGAATTCTATTCTTTTCGAAATTTCGGGTTGATTCCAAAATTTCGACTTTTCTGGAAATTTGTCTTTCTCTGGGGATTTTAACTTTATTTAAAGTTCGATCCTTTGCTCAAAATATTGAGATGTGTTTTCTAAAACTATTTTTTTTTTCTAGAAATTTTGTTTTGTTTTCAAATCTGTCTTTTTTCGATATTTTGATTTTATTGTTAAAATTCGATATGTTATATTCAAAAATTCAGATTGCTATGGATAATTCGATATTTCTCTCAATTTGATACCTTCTATTTCTGAAAATTTTTTTCTTGAAATTCATCATTTTGTCACAATTTATTTATTTTTTTAAAAGCTTCTTGGAAACATAGAGAAATATGTATAAATTTCAATTGCTATCTAGAGATATCAAGATTATGTTAAATTGAGATAAAAACGTAAAAATTGTAAAATAAAACTTTGCAAATTGTCTACACTGTTGTACTGTCTAAGTTGGAAGTATATTATTTGGTTTCAGCTTTTTTCTCGAAACTCCAACAATCCAAAAATAAAAATGTCTAGAATTTTTCTATTAAAAATGTTTGCCTTCGCCTTCAGCAAACCTGCCTATGGGTATTATTGCTCAAAATTCAACTCTAGAAAAAATGAAAATTTTCAAGAAGAAAATTTCGTGTATATTTAAATTCAAAATGTTAGGAAAACATTAATGAATCTTTTGCAAATTCGAGAAAGAAATTTGAAATTGGAAATACACATTTTTGCAAATTACCAGAAAAAAAAACATTTTTAGATAGAAGTGGCAATTCTGAACAAAATTAAAATGTCTAGAAAATTTGGAAATTTAGTGCATCAAGTGAGAGGAAAAAAACATTAAAAAAAGTTTTGAGTTTGAAGTTGAAATTTTAATTTATAAGAGAAATAAACATTTCGAAATTCAAATTTATAGAAAAAATTAAAATAAGAGGTTTATACTCAAGCATTTCAGAAAAAGTCTGGTGCTCCTCTACAGGGCCGCCGCGTGTGGCATACTGGTTGTGCCTCGCACAAGGGCGGCTAATCAAGAGGGGCGGTAGTTTTTACTGATCGTCTATGCCCGGTTCCCAAATTTTTCCCTTGAAGAAGCTTAAGTTTAATTTTGAGAAAAAAAGTCAAAATTTAGAATAATCTGAAACTTAAGTTATTAAATTTTGAACTGATGAATCTGCTTGTAAAAAATGTTGAAGTCACGAGATTAAAAAATAGTTTTGAAATGCCAGTGAATTTTAATTTGAAAAGAGAAAAAGGTCTAGTATTGAGATTTAACTTTTAGATTTTAAAACTCAAATTGTCGGGAATTTTCTTTACCATATTTATATGTATAATACATTTTGAAGGTATTTTTTCAAACGTTTAGTATTTACCTCTGAATTCTGACTTCGAATTTATAATTTTTATTTTTTCCTAACATCTTTATTTTAATTTAGAAAATTTGGGGTTTTTCATTCAAATGTTAGACTTTGTTCTTAAAATTAAATTTTTTGGATTTTTGTTTAGTTTGATTTAAAATTTTATGATATTTTTTATTTTTCTTGATACTCACTTTTAAACTTGAAAATTCAAGAGTTATACAAATATATTTTTTTCTTGAAATGATCATTATTTTTGTAATATTGATTTTTTTTTTTGTTAACAAGTGGAAATTTTTATTATTGCTTACGAAATTTTATTTTTTTTTAAATTTCCAGTTTTACAATTTTGTTCTTTCTTTACTTTTTCACTTTAATTAGGAGATCTGGACTTTCATTTTAAATTTTCGAGTGAAAATTTGAAAAAAAATTCCAAATATTTATATTTAAAGCCGAGAGCTTTATATAAATTTCGAGTTTTTTTTCAACTTAAAATTTTGTGCACGTTGTTTGAAATGTTTAAAAATTTTAAAATTAAATGAAAAATCCTAGATCCTTTTTTTCATCGCAATTAAAAACTTCTTCCTTGAATTAAATTTCGGAAAAAATAGAAATATTGAGGTTTTTTTATATAATTGTTTTTAAATCGCGTCTTCTAATTTCCGGATTTTAAAATTAACACGTGTTATTTTTCTGCTAGTTTTTTTAAAGTATGGTTTTTAAAAATTTGAAATTTTACAAGAAAAGTCAAATGTTTTTATTTAAGGCTAAAATTTAACTATTAAAATCAAAATTTCTACAGAAACCCAAAAATCAGACATTTACTTGTCAAGTTTTCTACCACCTAAATCTTTCCTTTGTTAAATTTTTACTTTTTCAAAAGTTTTTTACTTTTTCTAAAAAATTTTGAATTAAAAAACAAAATTATGACTAATTGGTGTTATATGGACTTTCTTTTCAAAAACCGACTTTAATGATTTTAAAATTTGAGGATTTCTTTGTTAACTTTCGACTTTTTTGTAGCTTTGCCCCTAAACGTTCTCAAAATGTTGATCATTTTTTTCATGTAGAAATGTACTTTTCCAGTAAATTTTGATATTTTATAAAAGATAATCTTGAGAAAAACTGCTAGTTTCTAAAATATTCGATTTCCTTAAACTTATTTAAAAATGACGAATTTATTCTAGAAAAATGTATCTAATAATTTTGAATATGAAGTTAGATGTTTGGAGTCAAAATTTTTAAAAAATCAAAATTCAAAAGAAAGAAAATATTACAACCTATAAAATACAGTTTTTTTCTGAATGAGTGTTAAAATATCCAATTTAGTTTCGAAAATCATCGAAATTTTGACAATAAAGTCCATAAATGATCCAAGTGTCTTCCAGATTTTTTTTATTAGAATAAAAATTCGAAAGATTTTTTAAAATTTAAACTTAAAATCTAGAAATTTAAAATTTTTTCGCGATTTCGAAAAAAATGTTGATGTTTTAGTTCAAGAAAAACTTTGGAAATTTCACCTCATTATTTATTTATTTTTTTTACTTTCAACTTCATTTCTCAGAGTTTTAACTGTAATCTTGAGATCATCTGGGCTATAATTAACAAAAAGTTGAAATATCGAGAAATAATTGAAATACAATATATGCAAAAAAGTCGAAAGTTTGAGCCTAAACTTCATTGCATAAATAATTCCAAATTTGTAAAAACCCCATCTTAAGAAAATCTTACATTAGAAAATAACTTTCATCATTAAGTGTGGAAAAATCAATTTCCATTAAAATTTTTAAATTTCGACTTCGTCTTTGAAATTTTAGGTGAATAAAAGTTCCCTTATTTTTTATTTCCTAGACGATTTCGTGGTTTGAAATCAATTAATCCAAAGTTTGAAAAAATTATTTTGAGGCCAGCTGCTGTAACAGTAAAATAAATGAAAATGTTGATGTTTATAAAAACAAAAACGGGATGTTTTAGGATGCAATATAATATCGTTTTTGTGTATGATTTGAAGCACCTCTGCTTTGCAAATTTTGCTTATTTCCCAATGTCCCGCAGTTACACCAGGAGTACTGATATTACCAACAAGAAAGCAATTTTGGACTCCGCATTGTTAAAAATGTATTTACAATCACCACTGTGTCTTGTATTATATTCTGTTAATCTAAAAAAACTTCATTTTCAGTTTGCCTGGTTTAAACCGTCGGAATTCCCTGTAACATGGTCCAGGGTATAGCTGTATGTCACGTTATTTGCACGTGCAATTTTTGATATATATCATGTTATATATGTCAGCTAATAAATATCATGATGTATATCGTCATATACAGGGTCCGCCATTAGTGCGTGGATAAGATATCAAAATAAAATTTTGCCCAGTGGCGTACATCTATAGGGAGCACATTTTAAAATAAATTTCATTTTATTGTATCAATCCCAAAGCATTGATATAAACTTACTTTTTTTTAATAGAATACCCTGTATATTTTTACATATTTGGATAGCCCTATAAAAATGCAGCAAAATATTGTATGGTTTATGGGTGTTTTGATGGGTCGTTTTTCTAATAGAGGATCATAAATCCGCAGACAGGATTCTAATGCAGTAATTTGTAAACACTCAATATGATGTAGTATTGACCAATTTACAACAAAAACAATCATTGATAGTCTTTTAGTTTTCATAAACCATAAACGTGTTGTCTTATGTTTTCTAAAAATTGAAATACAGAACTTGTCACCTGAAACCAAGAAAGATTAAAAAACACAACAAACGTTGCTCTAACGCGTTTCGACAGCCAAGCTATCATCTTCAGAGAGATACTAACACCTAACCTTAAAATGTACCCTTATATACTAAGAATATTCACTTCTGGCATGATCGACCGCATCCGAACGCGCATGCGCATCTAATCATAATTCCTTATCTATCAACCTTAATTATTCTTAACAGAGATGAATGGCTTAAAGGCCCAGCGCAACCATTCATAAGGTTGTCTCCAGCCTTATGGATGGCTAAGCTTTTACATGCATTTAACATATAATTCTTATTTACTACTCTTAACAATTTATGTTTTTTACTTATGCAGAGTGAGGCAGGTTTGCAAATCCAAAAATTAGTAAAAAATTTTAAATGGAATGCCCTATTTTTATTACTTATATGAAAGGAAGATAACATTAGCTTTCCAACTATACTACATTATGTGGGGTTACTTTTGATAGTTCTCATGAAAATGAACTTTTCATTTAAAATTTTTTAGTAATTATTAGATTTGCAAACCTAGATCACTTTGTATGACTAAAGAATATACGACAACATTCTGATGATTTATGAAAACTTAGGACTATCAATATTGCTTATGTTGCAAATTGGTTAATACTACATTATACAGAGTGTTTACAAATGGCTGCATTGGAATTCTGTTTTCGGATTTAGGAGCCTCTACTAGGAAAATAACCCATGAAAACCACCATAAATCTGATATTATTTTGCTGCATTTTTATGGGGCTATTTAAATATGCAAAAATATATAGGGTGTTTCATTTAAAAAAACAAGTTTATGTCAACATTCTGTATATGATCAGTGCAATAAATAATAATTTTAAAATGTTTCCCCTATAGATGTACGTCACTGCAAAAATTTCATTTTAATATCTTTTCAGACTTCCGAAAATTTTTATGTAAACCATCCTATTTGTGTATACCAAAAAATAAAAAAAAAATAATTTGAAGGTTAATTTGCATGAAACCTATAAAAAAATCCACGTTAATAGATGTATAAGAAAGGTAATTTTATCTTCTTTTCATATTAGGTAATAAAAATAGGTCATTCTGTTTAAACTTTTGTAGTAATTCTTGGATTTGGAAACCTCCATCATTCTGTATAACTAAAGAATATAAAACAACATTTTAATGGTCTATAGAAACTAAAAGACTATCAATGACTGTTTATATTGCAAATTCGTTAATACTACATCATACTGAGAGTTTACAAATGGCTGCATCGGAGTCCTATTTCCGGATTTATGATCATCTATTAGAAAAAGGACCTATCAAAACCCCCATAAACTCTTTATTATTTTACCGCATTTTTATAGAGCTATCCAAATGTGTAAAAATGTACAGAGTGTTCTATTTAAAAAAAAGTAAGTTTATATTAACACTCTGTATATGATTATACAATAAAATGAAAATAATTTTTAAAATGTGCTCCCTATAGGTGTACACCACTGGACAAAATTTCATTTTGATATCCGCGCAGGCTTAGGAGCTATCTTCCGCCCACGCCCTAATGGCGGACTCGGTATATCATGCCAATCTTGCAATAAAACGAGAATTAAAAAAAAATCTGGAGATATATTAGAATCTTTCTTTAAACTTTTAAGCTTCGAAAACAATTCGAGATAAATTCGGAATTTCGACATAAAATTAAAATCTCTAAAATAGTCGTTTTCAACTTAAAATCACAATTTTAAGGAAAATAAATAAAAATTGTAATGGATTTAGAGATAGAAAACGTATATTAAAAATTTTTCGAAAAAAATGGGCTAATATGTGTATACGCCGAAAAATATAAATTAATTTTTGAAGTGCTGTTTTAAACTAATAATTTTTAAATTGAAAATTGCAAATGGGTCACTCTACACCAGGGGGAGAGATGATCACAGAAATGTGATCATCGGTGACAAGGACGAAGGGGTGTCCTGGATGGGCCACCTTTTGTGGTTTCTCTCCTATGATGTATTTTTTCTTTTACCAGGGTGTTGTAATACTTCAGATGGCAATTAGTTACCAAAAAAGAAATTGATTTTGTAACTTGATTAACATACGTTTAATTATGCGATTAATGAGGATTTACCCCATAATATGACTTGCAACTGCTGAAATTTTCGCTAAAAACACAAGTTAAATATTGTGTAAGATAAGTATTAAACATTAATCCAAATAAATATAAAATTAAGTCTTTGTGCCAAAAGACACCAAGTTGGTCAGCGACATATCCTCAGCCTTTCAAGATAATATAATTTATAAGTTCTCATGTACAAACTACGCAAAAACTGCAATAATGTTATCTTTATTTTTATTTTATTTATATTGTAAAAGTGCTTTTAATAAATGCAAAATGCGTAATAAATTTATCTAAGTTATTTAAGTTATCTGAGTAGTTATATTATAAAACCACTATTGTATGGATATATAAACAATGTATACATTGTTATCTCTTGTTTGCACCTGCCTCATCATTTGGTTGAATATACCCATTAGGGGGTTATGTTTTTTTTAAACTCTGCTTACTGCTACTAAAAATATTTTAAAAACACTGACAGTTAATCAGTCTTATAAATAATGTATGTAGAATGCTACCTAGGCCATAGCACCCAGATTTTTCTAATATAATTTCAAAAACGGTATATTTAATGTAAAACGATTGATTCTGCCCCCCTTTATCTACTGACAAGCTCTAATAAAAATTAAACACTCATGTCTAATTTCTATCTACTTTTTCGTACGTTTGATTTTATACTTTTTTCTTTTTTTTATATATGCCTCATATTTTAATACTATATTACCTATTTTTTTCTGTTTTGTGTAGAATATAAGCATATGGTTTGCCTTGTTGTGAAGTGACGGCAGTGAAAATATTAACTGAGTGAAAGAAGAAAATTTCTTTCTTCTGATTGAGTTTTATACATTATTTTATTTATTTTTAGACATTGAAAGGAGCTTACACATTCGTTACGCTGTATGGAAGAGGTGTCCAAGTTCACAGACAAAAATGATGTATTTATAAGTACATATACATGAAATATGCTAACACATCTAAAACTATTGTCCTAAAGTCTGTATTATATTTTTAAATAAAATTAACAAAAAAGTTGAATTTCCTTTCCCGTTTATTTTAGTTATTGTCAGATCAGGGCTAGGAAAACTGTACTTTTATTGATGTACTTAATGAAATTCAAAAGAAATCGTTTAACTGCAGTTGAATGATAAGAAAGATCTAAGCTTTTTATGCTTTATCTGCGATGGAATCATGAAATTTTAATAAAACCTCGTTTATTTTCTCACTGCAAAGACGTAAAACGGACATCAATCTAAAAAACTTTTTCTAATGATTTTTAGTTATTTGAAATTTCGATTTCTTTTCCAAACGAATATTTAGAAAAAAGAAAATTTCAAATTTATAAATAATACTAAAATTAAATTAAATTTAAAATGAACTCTTTAAAGGAAAAATCAAAACTAAATTTTTGAAATTTTTTTTCTCACTAACTTGGTTACCAATTTCGAATTATTTTTAGAATTTAATAATGCTACAGACACACATTATCGTAGATTTATTTGAAAGGGCAAACGCACTAATATTACTTGACAATTTAGATATACTCTTCTCATATACAGAATGGGCTCTTGGAGATGAAGCAGAATCAATAACTCCCAAGAAAATTATTTTTCTAAAAAACGTCGAGACAAGTCAATTATTCATCAAATCGAAGACAAATATCTTTTCACGGAAATTTTTTGTTACAGACTCTATTCCTCTACGGAGTGGGCAGGCGCGGATATAGGATTTGGCCCAGGTGGGGGCAATTTGTCTCTAATTTTACCTATCATTTACCATGTTTGCAAAAACCAATTGAAATTTGTTTATATAATCCAGGTAACTAGAACTTCAAACCAGAACTAAATAAAAACCCAGAAAAAACAGATATTTTTGTAAAAACGAAATCCGGAGTTGTACCAAAAAATATCGATTTAGATTCAATATAGGTTTAAAAATAGGTAAAATATTATTGCAATTGACTAAGTGGAGAAATTAAGTTGTCGTTTGCCTCTAACACTAATATTATTACAAACACGTCAAACCGGCCTCAGTTCAAAGTTAATTTTTTTATTTAAAATTTAAAAATTTTTGTTTACTATTCAGATTTTTTCTCATGGTTACAAATTCAAACTTCAAATATTTACTTTTTTTCTATATACTTACTATTCGAAATTCGCCCATTAGCAATACAGCAATTTTTACTTTAATAATATTATTTTATTATAAAATACTTATTTTAAATTTGGATTTTTTGAAATTTTTTTGCAAAATCGCGAAACAAATCATGTTGATTTTTTATGGAAATTTCTATTTTACCTTTGGAGTTTGTTATTTTCATTTCTTGTTTTTAAATTTAAAATATTCAAAATATCGACACGCCGGAAAATTTTCATATTCTCTGGCAATATTGGCTGTTTTTGAAAGACTGATTTTTTACTGTAAACTCGAGCATAATTTCAGCATTATTTCTCATTCTACACTTAGAATCTATATTATTTTCTCGAAATTCAAATTTTGATTTCTACTTTTTTCCCAAAATATTCACCTTGAACTCCATACTTTGATTTTTATAGAAATTTTCCATTTTTTTGACGTGGTTGTCTTTTTCCCAAAAATTAAGATATATTTAAACCATAAAATTCAATATTTTATTCCAAAATGTCAAAATGCCAAAATCAAAATAAAATTAAAGGTTTGTCTTTATAGTGTATTTTGATTCTTTTCAAATTTTTGTTCTAGTCTGGAAAAGTCGGCTTTTTTTTACAATTTTGATTTTTAACATTGGAAATGTTTATGTTGAGATATGGGGTGAAGTTTCGGGTTTTCGTCCAAGTTTGAGAGAACAAGATGTCGGTCGGTCGGACATACTCGAATCGCCAGTCGAGCGCTCTCGGCGTCGAGAGGCCGGCATGAAAACTATGGGAGAATCTTAAGTTTACAGTTCACCGCAGAGCACCATATTCGTTTAATCCAGTGACGTTTCATTGGATAAGGCTATCAGCTATGGATATTAAGAGTATGAAAAATAGCGAAAAGTGTAAGACATATTGAGAGCGTAAAAAACGTTTACGAGAGATTGAAAATAGAGAATCTAGTGAGTTAAGTACGAAAACACCTCTAACAAAAACTGAACACAGTAGGCGGTATTGTGAGCATGTAAAGATGCGCAAACTTAAAGGTTCTGAAGTTTACATGGGCTACCCAAGTCAGCGGCCCTTAAGTGAGGGGTTATAATTCCATTATTATGCTGTAAACTCTTACCCTAAATCCAATTCACGTCTTGAAAACCTTGAAGTACTCAGTAAACGAATGTGGTAAAATATCTGCACTTATAATTTTTAGGGCTCAAATAAATGTAAATTACTTTTACAATAAAGTTGACAAATTTTTGCTTGTAGATTAAATATATTTTAATATTTCATTGTTTTCGCTTTGTACTAAAATATTTCTTTTAAGAGCCATGAGCATAGATGCCTTAATATTATTTTGATTTAAATTATTTCGTAGTCTATTTGGTTATACGAGTATATTTCAATTTAAAAAATAATCTTTCAGAAGAAACTTGGCTAATGGAAACTGTAAATTTAGAAAAGATAAACATTGCAGAAATAACCTTAAAAATAGAAAAAAGTCGAAAGAAAAATATTTGAATATTCAAGTTTTCACTCGAAATCTCAAGTCGAATACTTCGATATTAAGATCGAAAATAAAAAAAAAATAGCTAAATAAGGCCAAAATTTTGAATTCAGAAAAGTTGCGAGAAAAACAGTAAAAAAATAGACAATTTTAGGAAAATATTCCAGGATTTCAAAAAATTCATAATGTTCTAAAATTTCAAAACATATGTCAACATTTTGAGGTTAAAGATAAAATTTTGCAACTAAATCAAAATCATTTGAAAAAAATTAAAATATTTCATTTAAAATCAAGATTTTAAATAAATGGCTTGTGTTCTTAAAAAAAAGAGTCTTGATTAAATTTAAAACCTTAAAAATAAAAAATTAAAGCTTTAACGCTGGAAGAAACCTTTATTGTAAGAGTAGAAAGTAAGGTTTGAATTTTGGGATTTTAAAATTTGAGGAAACCCACCACTCATAATTTAATAAAAAAGGGGATTTTAAATTTCGAAAAAAAAAGTTGACATTACAAAATTTCGATAAAAAATCTTGAGTTTTCGAGTTTATATAATTATAATCTTAAGAATTTCTTAGGCTGAAGTCACAATTTCGAAAATAAGTGAAAATCTTTAGAAATATTTAGAATTTATTATTTAACATGAAAATTTTATTAAATGTTATTAAATGTAAATGTAAATGTAAATATTTATTGACAGTTTAAGAAAAATAAATGACATTTTGAAAGGTTGGGGAATTTTATGAAAAAGTCATAATTTCAAGAAAATACTCTATATTTATTTTTTTTAGCAATAATTTGCGTTAGACTCGCAAGACTAATGTTCAAATTTTGAATCCGTTTGAAATCCGAAGTTTTAAGAAAAAACACAAGAATTGCAAGTTTAATGTAAACATTTAAAAGATTGGAAATTGTGGAAAAAATTATTAAATTTCGGAAAAGCCCAAAATTTGTGTTTATAATTATTTTGAAAGCATAAGCGCATAATTTTGTAAAGAAGGGTAAAAATAAGAGTAAAATAGATTTCTAGACGCTTTTCTTTAGGTAGAAAATTTTATCCTCTCTGGATAAATAAGACGTCAAAATGACCCTTGACGGAAAAAATAATCAATAAGTAATCGAATGCCGGGTTCGCTACGTTCTCTTCTAAAAAACTTAGAGCACACTTGATGACTTTTTCATTTAAACACCCGATAAAATTTTAACTGACATAAATTGAAATTTACTAATTCAATCAGATTCACTCTGTCATTATTAGACGGCTCGAGATAATTAAATACCATATTTGTTGCTAATTTAAAGCCCTCATCGCTTCCCATTTTTGTTTTTAGATTCATTTAAGTGGTCAGTTAATTACGACAAGCGTATTTTTGATATTAGGAAATTTCATTATCTTTGCGATTCTGTGGAAGGAGATTCAAGTGACGTTATTGAATCATTGTCATTATCAGCTAATTATTATTATTAATTAATTATGCAATAGAGTTGCTGCAAGACGGCTTTAAAATAAAAGAACGGGCCACAACCGTCCTAAACATTTTTTAATTTACAAGAACCACACAACCCTGTCTAAGACAACCAATTAACTGTAATAAAGGTTTTAGAGCTTTCGGCAAAAAAGGGAATTACTTTTACTTATTACTCCCATAAGAGCGGAAAAATTAAACGATCATGCAAAGCGAAAATGGCAATCAGTGCAACCAGTACAGCTCTAGTTTTAATTAGAAATAAGTGCAGTAACTTTAAACAATGTCCAGCGTTGTTAAATCCAGAGTGTCAAGCGAACATCATTACTTTAGCATTAGTTAAAAAATTGTAATTTTCTTTAAAAGAGTTTGAAGTAATGTACCATATGAATTAAATCACATCTAAACGAATTCACGTCTGATCTGGAATATGATAAACAAAATCACAGAACCTCAATTTTTAAGATTGATACATTTGCCATTCAACTGCCCTCTAATCTTTTTTTAGATGATCCTGATATCAATGCGAAATAATCTAAATAGATTTATTAACTGAAACAAGTTTATTTTGGGAGTAATTAGAAATTCCATTGAAATCAGAAAAAATTAACTTCATTTTCAAGAAACCAAATTGGGTTGAATGCAGCTGGTCATTTAAAAGTCCATTCAAAAAAACAAAAGTATGACATGCAATTTAAAGACCATAAATTCTTGTCAGGAAGAACAATTACATGACTGGGGCAATAAATTTTAGGATCAAGAGAAAACTGAAAACAAAATACTTTTATCCCAAGAAGAAAAGGCCAGGAATAACAGTTTCAAGACAATTACTACTTACGAGCACCCTGTGGTCTATTCATTGTAACGTTGCCTTTCAAAAAGGAAAGAAGGGACATTCAGTATCAATAAAATGATTTTTAAACTTGGAAAAAATAGGGATGACAGAATATCTAAGAACCACTTGTCGGAATGACAAATTTCTGAAATGTACTACTTATCCAACCAGGGGGTTCAAACAAGCTGTGAAGGGCCATAAAATTCATGTGGTGTAAGACACATCTGCAAACACTTTCAACACAGTCAGCCTTAACGACATTTGAATTAGTTATAAAAAAAATAAAAACTGAACGTAACACGTATTGTTGTAAATCAATACATATTTTATGTAATTATTATTATTTACTACTTCGAAGATACATAGATAATTGTCGTGGGGAATTTCAAGGGGTGTCGGATAACACAAGGGTCGACGTCACTAAGATTCTAGCCTTTAATCTAAATAAATAAAGGTTTCATATTTCAATACGATCGGTAAAGATGTTATGAAATAGTAATTAAATTATTTTTTATAACAACTTTGAAAGTCTGCAATTCGAAAAGTAAACATTTTTATTATTTTTTTTTCGTAATTCGTATTTATTTATCATTCCGAATCAACTGCCAAGCGTTGTCTTTGAAATTTGTAAATACCCTGTATAACCTTGTATGTTAAATAAAGTGTTAATTATGTTCCTATTTGGTCATTTCCAATGTCTCCGTTGGTTGCAAGCATTGCGAAATCTGTGAATTTTTTAACTTAATTTATACGATTTATTTTCGATGGCTTGAAATATTTTTTTTTTCATAATTCACACTGACCATTTATATAGCATTTTTTCACTTTAAGTTAAACATTTTATAAAAGAAAAGTTAGAAGTTTGATTTTAAATTCAAAATTTCTGTTTCTCATAAAAATTCAAGTGCTTGCTCAGAATATTAAATTCCCCCTTGAAATCTCGCCCAATTAACATTTCTATCAAAATCTCCAAACCTCCATTTCAACTTCAAAATTTGCATTTTTTCAAAATCGAGGTTTCAATAGAAATTTCGAATTCAGTCTTAAAAAAATGACTTTGGTAGTGGCAACTTTGATTTCAAAGTTGTGCTCTTTACTTTATAAAAAATTTTGAATTGAAAGTTGAAATTTTGAGTTGAAACTCGATAAACTTGTTTTCGGAACTTCTACTATAATGTCGAAATTTCGACCTTTCGACCTTACCCCGTTTTGAGTTTAATCTCGAAATGTTCACATTAAACTTAAAATTTCAAATTTTATCTCTTACTTTCTACAAAAAAATGTATGTCACAAATTCAAGTTTAATTTTCAAACTTTACTTTTTTCCAAAATTTCGATTTTTAATTTCAAAATCCGAATTTTGAAATTCTTTTTTTTTAAACATTTTAAGTTGAAATTTTGAGTTAAAGCCCTAAAGATTTATTGAATGTATTAGCTGATTTATTTATAAAAACACATTCTAGTTTTCACTCGAAGTTTAGAAAAAAATATTGAATACTTGAAGGTCGAAAAAAATTAAATTGGGAAATTTGAAATAATAGTTAAGAATTAATGCAAAATGTATAAAAAAAGATTAAATTTCAAATTTAAACACAAAATCTTTTAAAAAAGAAGTCCAAATTTGATGGATAAAATGCAAATTGTGGGATTAAATTACTGCACAAATATTCATGTTTTGATTTTTATATAAAATTTCAGGAAAAGGCTTTTAACTTAAAATTAAACAAAGAATATCGGATATTAATAATCTGCTAAACACAAAATCACCAGAAGAAAGTTGAAATTTCGATTGAAAAATTCAAATATTGAAAAGTAATTTTCAGTTGTAATTGCAAGAAAAAAATGTAAATTAATCTTCAACCTTGATTTCCAAACCAAAATATTTGTACCATAAAAATAAAAAACATATGATATAAAAATACTGAAATTTTACGGGAAATTCTAGAGATTTCAAGTCTTAATTTGAAGTTTTGAAAAAAAAGACATTCACAACAAACACATACCTCATAAAAAATCATGTTTTACTATAAATTTTAAGAAAAATGTCGGGATACTCACAAGGAAAATATCCGAGGTGTACCCCACTGATTTTTTTCATTTGTGATATGTTATAGTACATAACAAAATATTGGACACGTATTTTTTTTAGATGCTAACTCGGCGATTTAAGTGGTGAAACCACCCCTTAAACTTAATCCCAAAAAACAGTTTTTCTTTAATAACTCAAGAGTTAACCAGAATTTTTTAATGAAACAAACGCTAACTTATTTCTCATAAAAAAGCGCTCCCAAAAACATATTAATTATGTTAAAAAGCTGCTACCCCCAATTTTTATAGGGGTGAGTTTAATTTTTTTTGTTATATATCAACTTTGAACAACTGAATTTCATCAAATTTAATAATTTTATTAAGAACACTAAAAAATAAAATTAATCTGTCTCGAGGTTTTGCAAAAAAATCCTTGAAAGGGGTGATTTACCCCTTGAGTTAATTTTTTTTCTGTACGTGATGTGGAAAGTAAAACATTTTTCAATTTTATTTCTATAATGATTATTTTGACATATATTTTGCATTTACAGTAAAATAACGTAACCCCCCTATTTTTATGACCCTTGGAGAACCCCATGGATTTGTTCATTATTAGATTGCGAGTCAAAACATTTATTTTTTAACCTTTAACTTATTATATGTTAATTGACTTGTCTCGGGATTTTACAAAAAAAAGCATTGGCAAGGGTGATTTACCCCTAAGGTCATTTTTTTGTGTAGAAAGATTTGAATAATCAACCACAACATATGGTTTCAATTTTTTGCTCTAATGCTTTTTCTGACATATATTTTGCAGTGAAAGTGAAATAATATTAAACTTTTCCCTTTATAAGGGTTGTGATGGGATTGAGCATTACCAGATTGCAAGTCAAAGCATTCATTTTTTCACCTTATTTTATGCCAATATTTCATCAATATAATATGCCAACAATTTTTAACAAGTTTTAATTTGAAAATACTTATTGTTTAGAGTCTCACCCCTAAAATTTCTATTTTCGCTTGAATGTAAAGAAATACTATTTACTGAAGAAAGTCTCGAAACATTATATTGTGCTGAAAAAAATCTACATTTGCCGATCATTTCAGACAATGTAGCAGTATTATTAAGAAAATTAAAAATCAAAGTTGATCTCTTCCAGTTTTGGATTAAATACATAAGGTGAGGTTCAAAAGTAACGCTAGTAAATTCCGTATCTACGAAATTTGAGATTATCAAATGACCCTTTTAAGGGTTAATTATATTCCTCTCCCTTCAACCCACCTGGAGTTACAGTTACCCCTTTAAAATTTTTAAATTGAACAAGGATGCGTGTGATACCTCATTTAAAATGGTTTTTAATTCTCTATTCAGCAGACTTGGGCTTTTTTGAATTTTGCTAATATTCGTCAAGAAAATAAAATTTAAACATTTTTAAATATATTTAAAATCCATACAATCAAATATATTTTAACCTATGCATATGAGCCACAAATCTGTCACATTTGTCTTTTCTAATATTTTTTGGTCATGATTATTGATTTTTCTCCTTTACGCAAGTGAAGAAATATCCAACAAGAAGAAAGAAGAAAAAAGAGTCTCTTTTGCACATATCTGGAAAAATGATACATTACAATAAAGTATATAAAAATGCAATAATAATAATTTAGGCATAATTTAATAATGATTAACTCCACGGGATTTCCAAACCTCTTAAAATTAAAGTTTTATGGTATTTCACTTCTAATGCAAAATGTATGTCACAATAAACGTTTCAACAATAACATTGAAAATATATGTTGCGATTAATTTTCTATATTACTGCAGATAAAAAATTAACTCTTGGGGTAAATCACCCCTTTTTACAAAACCGAAAGAGGTCAACTTTGGTTTTTAATGTTCTTAATAATATTGCTATATTGACTGAAATGATCGGTAAATGTAGATTTTTTTTTAGCACAATATAATGTTTCGAGACTTTGTTCAGTAAAGAACATTTCTTTCCATTCAAGCGAAAATATAAATTTTAGGGGTGAGACCCTAAACAATAAGTATTTTCAAATTAAAACTCAATTGTTGACATATTATATTGTTGAAATATCGACATAAAATAAGTAGAAGGTGAAAAAATTAATGTTTTACCCCGCAATCTGATAATGATCAATCCCATCGCCAACCCTCATAAAGGTAAGAGTTTTATATTATTTCACATTTAATGAAAATTATATGTCAGAAAGTAAGTTTATATCAACACTCTGTATATGATAGGTACAATAAATTGAAAAATAATTTTAAAATGTGCTCGCTATAAATGTATGCCACTGGCCAACATTTTATGTTGATGTCTTTTTAAGCTTAGGAGCTATTTTACGCCCAGGCACTAATGACGGACCCTGTATATAAGTCAGCTTCCATTTTTATATATAAAAAAGATGAATTTAAAATTTTATCCAAATTTTCTTGTGTTATAATTAAAAATAAAAAAATGACTATTTTCAAATACAACCTTTTTTCCTATAATCAATCCCAATATTTTTAGAACTGGTGACTGTGATGATAAAATCTCAGGTAAAAAGGATTTATTCACTAACACAGGCTATGAGATCGCAACGGATCGCGCTAAAATGTTCGATTTCAACCGCAATTACTATGTTGCGTGCAATTAATAAACCTATGCTAACTTTTCTCCTTATGGACAGTGTTAAACTTTCCCGATTTGTATGAAAAGGTGACCTTACTTTGTGATTTCTTATTCACCCTGAAAATATTGAAAGACAATTTTGAATCACCGTGTATGTACAGGGTCTTTGATTATAAAAGCAGCCCCCATATATCTTACATTTTTATTTGAAGTAAGTTTGCGATATACAGGATATTACGTTTTTTCAGAATCAAAGTCAACTTTGGTTTTGGAGGAACACCCCAATTATTTTTTTTATTTTCAAATTCTCCTAAAAATTCTACACATATTTTATAAAACATTCCTAAATTCAATTGTTTCTGAAATATTGTTAGTTGAAAATTGTCAATATGATGCACATTTTCCATAACGCAACTCTGTAAATTTAATCTTTTTTAATAATTTTATATTTTGTAGTGATAACACTAAAAAAACTGCTGCCTTTTTAGAAATGCCAAAAAAATGTTTTGAAGTAGATACATTTATGTGACAAAAAAGGTCCAAATAGACGATTTTCAGCTAACAATATTTCAGAAACTGTTGAGTTTACGCCTACAGTGTATTATATAAAATACGTGTAGAAATTTTCGGAAAATTTGAAAATAAACAAATAATTGGAATGTTTTCATTTAAAAAACCAAAGTTGACTTTGATTCTCTAAAACCTTAATACCCCGAATACAGCAAATTTTGAAAGTTAACTGGGGGGTGCTTTTATAACTCAAGACACTTTACATTAGTATAGATAAATTTTCCAAACTGTTATTTCAAATATTAATAAAAATAAATGTTTAATTATTCCAACAGAAATTTAGTTATATATTAATTACTTATCGTTTTTAATAAATAAGTTAACATACTCTAACCTATTTAAGGCCAATACTTATAAGAAAATACTATCTGCACATTAAATTACTAAATTCTACCCCAAAGTGCTAGCTTAAAAACATTAAATAGAAATAGAATATTTGGTTTAATTATCTGGTGAGCTTTAACTCATTTTTAAATTGAGCGGATAATGATAATATTGATGGTAATCATTTTATCTTGATAAATTACCACAGTCATAATCATAAAATCGTTACCATCTGGAAGTATAAAGCTTGCAGGGTGGAATTTATTTTATTATAATAATTAGTCATACATTTCCACAACATTTGAGAAATAACTTCCACTATAATAGCTTTAAACGCTGGTTTAAAAAACATGTTTTATAAAAAAATAGTTTTATTTTTTTAAGGTTGATCAACAAATAATAAGTGGATACGGGATTTTAGGACAATCAAATAAGGTAAAAAGGTGAACAAAAATTAGGCAAAAGCTAAAAGAGGCACTAAAAAGGTAGAATACACCAAAAAAGGTAATAACAGGACAAATCTCATAATTAATAAAAATAACAATTATTGACCATTTTGAACTCTTACTTGAAAATCAAATTTTAGATTATATTCAAGATATCAGGAAAAATTATAATATTTTCAAGTGAAGAAATTCTAAAAACCTCGGGTTCATTTTCCAATTTTCACCACAAATCTTGAAATTTTTAATTTAAACTCATTCCAATTTTTTCCGAAATTTTGAGTTTTAAATCTAAGATTTCGATTGAAATATACACCTTGTAGACAGACCAAATTCGAAAATTCGAGAAAAAATTCATCATTTCAAGGTTAAGCTTGATTAAATTTAAAAAAAAAAATAATTAATGTTTTCTTGAAATTTCTTCTATTTTAGTTAAAATTTCGGTCTTACGTTAAGATATTATTTCAAAAAAATGTCAGATTTTGCAGGTTAAAAATTTCAAACTTAAACCTCGCACTTCAGATTTTAAGAAAAACTGGATATTTATACAAGCGATTTTTCGATATCTAACACGAGATTTCAAGAGAAACTCGGAATTGATAATAACATTTTTACCATTTTTGAATTTAAAAATTTAAAGTTTAACTTGCGTATTCGAATAAAATTTTGAATATTCGACTTCTCTCTTAAAATTTAAAATCTCTTATAAGCCATAATTTTGAGAAGACATTTTTTAATAACTTTTTTTAGAAGTTTCTTCTAGTATTGTACTAAAATGTCGATTTAACTTTAAAACATGTCTATAAATTTTGAGTTTGAGACAAAATCTGAGCATTTCTAAACTTGAAAATTCAGGATATTTGTATAACTAACCAATCAGTTCAATTCAAATTTTTTAGTTTTTTCGCAAAATGTTAACTTCATAATAAAGCATTTTGTTTTTTTTTTTTGAGGTTGTTTTTTTATATTTCGATTATAATTCCGAAAATTCAAATTTTTTCTTAATATTTTGATTTCTAAGTAAAAACTTTCAAAAAAAATACTGACATTTCTATCTTAGTTATCAAATTTCAACTTTCATTAAGAATTTTTTTATTTTTATTTAGAACATTTCAACCTTAAATTCATATTTTTAGAAAAGATAATTGATAAAATTTATACAAATTTTCGGGTTTAAAAATGCCAAGATTAAAGTCGAAATTTCAAAAAATAATTGGCTTAATAACTTAAGATTTTTTTTTGAAAATTTTTACATTAGCATTGGCTCAAAATTCTGACTACTTCAAAATATTTTGACTTTCTTTCCGATATTTAATTTTTTTTAAATCCCTTACCGATTTTGAAAAAACACTAAAGTTTTTAGGTTTCAGGAAATATCAAAGTCTTTTTTTTTAATTTTGCTTCAAGACAAAATGTTGAATGTGTTAGTTTTTGTTAATAGGTTAATATTTTGAAAATTGGACATTTTTTTCAAAAATTTAGACTTCAAACCTTTTTTTTCCAAAAATTATGGCTTATTTTTTTCTTGAAATTTAGACATTAATTCTAAATGTCAACTGATTTCTAAAATTTCGAATTTAAACAACTGAAAATTTCGAGTCCGAACACGTAAATTTATTAGAATTAATATATTCCATTTTTTTGCTTAGAAGAGTTAAATTTTTAGAACAGGTAATATTTTCAGAAATGTATATTAAAGAATTTAGTCTGTTCTTTTTAAAGTATAAACTAAGTCGTAATTACATTTTTTCTAAAACTACTTTGGCCTTTCTAGATGTAAACTTTTCTGGTCATTTCGAATTAATATTCCAAATCCAAAAAACTCAAGATTAAGTTCAAGGTTCAAAATTTCGATATATGACACTTTTCACAAAAATTTCCAGATTTCTAGAAAGAGTCGAAGTTTTAAGACATACTTGCATTTAACAGAAAATCTAATTTAAACTTAAAATTTCCAAAAAGATTGGACATTTTTGAGATTTAAGGTAAAACTAAATAAAAACGATAAATAATTTTATAGTAAAAACCTTTGTACGAAATTCCAAAGAAAAAATGCATTTCGACATTGTAAATTCAAATAGCAATAACAATTCTAAAAAACATTGAAATTTTAAGATTGTCCAAAATAAAAAACGTAGGAATTTAAATTATAGCCAGTTAGAAAAAGGGTTGGACGCTAAGAGCAAACTTGAACCTTAAAAAAGATCCAGATGTTCCAGAATTTAGAAAGAAAATCCAAATTCCAAATGTTTGGGTACAAACTATAAATTTGGGATAAAAATTTAATTACGAATTTAAATTGAAATTTGTACAATTAAAAAAAAAACGATTTTTCTCCAGTTGACTTTAAATAGAGCACTTTCTAGAGCAGGGATGAGCAAGACGCGGCCCCCCAAACATTTTTTTGCTGCCGCCTAAGCTCTACTGCTTTACATAAAAATTTTGGAAAAAAATGACGAACAATTTTACGAAAAAAACTCTCCATTTGAAAGAAACATTGTCGTGAAAAAACACGAAACATTTTCCATACTAGAGAAAACAAACTCCTTTAGATAGAAGTAAATATGGCCAGGAAATGCAAAATTTCATAAACGAATTTGAGTTGAGATTTAAAGTATTTCTGTTCGATAAAATTGCGTAGTTTTTCTTAATCATTTATTATAAGACACGGAAAAGTCCAATCTTCAGAAAAAACATTTCGCAGAGCTTGTCGAAATTTCGAAGAAGTGAAAATGCAAAACAGGGGAAATTTCCAAAAATCAATTTTTGTTAAAAGACGAATTCAGTTAAAAAAATGGAACTTTTAAAAACATTCTCTCAAAATTTTTATTTTATTTCAATTTTGCCATATTCTTGAAAGTTTTGAAGAAATCTTTTTCTTAAAATTTCCTAATAATATTGTTCTCAGATTTTGAGATTTTTATTACGCTTTCGATCCAATTTCTAAAAAATAACTGAATTTTGTAAAAAAGTCTAAATCTTCAGAAAAATTCAATTTTAAATGGAAATATCCGGAAACAGATAATATTTAATATGAGATAAAAGTCAAAATTTGGAAAATAAGATGAATTTCGGATAAGTTAAAATTATCGTGAATCAAATGAAAAAATCAGAAAAACCAAGATTTCGAAATAAAAATCATGGTATTTAAAAATTACGTTGCAATTTCCAGAAAAATATCGACCTTTCTAGAAAATATTTCAAATTTTGAAAGAAAGCCCAATTTTAAGACGGAAATTGAAAAACTTGAAATTTTTAATAAATCATATTAAAAAGGTCTTATTTTAAGAAAAGACGCAATTTTTAAAAAACGTCGAATTTTGAGAAAGAAAATCGCAATTTTTAAAAACATTGTTCTAAAAATTTATAATTCAGTAAATATGTTGAATTTACAAAAAATCTTTTTCTCGAAATCTCCAAAAATATTTTTCGCAACATTTTTATTAACACTTTGATCTAATTTAGAGGAAAAAGTAAACATTTTAAAAACCATAAAATCATTTGAGCTAAAAGTCGTAATTTGTTGAAAAAGACAAATATTCAGAAACATGCAAAATTTGGAAATAAATAAATAATTTTTAAAAAAAGTTCAAAAAGTAGGATTTTGAAAATAAAATCGAAATTTCAAAAAAGATAAATTTAAAGGTGCAGGCTAATTTTAGGTAAAGACTATTTTAGAAAAATTCAAAATTTTAAAAAGAAAAGACGAATTTACCAGGAAAAGGAAAAACGTATAGATAGAA
>JAPAGP010000042.1:0-68103 GCA_028583605.1 Dastarcus helophoroides | reverse complement strand
TCTGTGAAGTGTTTGAGAAAATTTATGTTGTATAATATATTTTAGAAAATAAAAACTTACCCCAACAAAAAAAAAATAAAATAGTAGAACAAAATAAAAAATTTTCGTACAATATAGTAAGAAATTGCAAAATCAGGTAAAAACGGAAAGATTTGGTAATTATTTTTTTCAGAGAAATAACAAAATGCGAGAAGTAGGTTGAAATTTAGATTGCTGTCTTGAAAAATTTGGTCATTAGTTTCTCAACATTTTGGACACGTTTTAGAGAAATTAACCTTTTTTTCAAAATTTCAATTCTTTCTCGAAATATTAATTTCTTTATCAAAAGATTTGGAAAAATTAATTTTTGAAAATGCATTTTTCATCAACATTAGAAATAAAATAGATTTTAGAAAGAAAGATGAAATTGTTATTAAAGAAATCAGAGAAAATTTAAAATTTCTATAAAAACGTGTTAAGGAAAAGTTTTCAAAAAAAACCAACAGTTTGAGAAAAAAACTGGAAACCTGAATTGGGGGTGCTGCAGTTACTCAGTGCAAATACGCGGGCCGCCACTGATAATCTGTCATCAGTCAATGTTGCAAGTCTTGAAACACAAATAAAAATGAATTCAGTGCAAAGTTTAATTGCACAGCCATTCTGCAACCGATCTATGTCGAAAAAACTGGAAATTAAGCGACGTGAATGACCTAATCCAGACTTGAATATTGTGCAGATCTTGTTTTGTAAAAAGCGAAGTGTTAACAGAAATAGTTCGCGAAGCTAAAGTAGTACCTATGTGACATTGTTATCTGCTAAGCTAAAGAACGATTCAGCTTCACTGGCCATTTAATTGCAGCAACCTTATTTTTTTCTAAAAAGTTTAACCAACATAAAATCACTTTTCCCGAAAAGAATTTTAAAGAAACCGCTAAGGTTTATCAATTTTTTAATTTACAAAAACTAAGAGCTGAATTATCTGTAAATTACGAAACAGAAAAGTATTAATCGGCTTTTGGTTTACTTGTACTCTATAACATTATTTGAGAAAACAGTTAGCTTAGTGAAACTAAATCTTTTAAAAATCTTGATAACTATCCCAATGGCTTCTGCTGAAGCAGAGTGGTGCTTCTCCAGTCTGGAAAGAATACTTTTTAAAAAAATACATTATGCCAGGAAAGATTGTCCGCATTAACGATGTCTTTAAAGAAAAGGACTTAATTTAAGGAAAACTCGACTTCAGTAAAAAGTTATTGATGAATTTGCAGCTGCCAAAGATCGTCCGTCGTATGGACTTCTTCTTTTTCTTTCTGTTTTTGGCGAATATAAAAAAAGGAGAATTTTAGCAATATACTATATATGTATAACATATATCAATTTCAAATCCTAAATATCTCTTAATTCCTCCAGCTTAATTTAAAATTTCCAGTTTCGGCACATTTTTGCAAATGTCTCTTTGCAACCTCCAAATTTTATTAGCACCAGCCGCCACTGGTATTTACAAATTTCAAGGACAACGCTTGGCAGTTGATTCGGAGTAATAAATAAATACGAATTACAAAAAAAAAATGAAAAATGCTTACTTTTCAAATTGCAGACGTTCAAAGTTGTAATAAAAAATAATTTAATTAATAATTTCATGACCTCTTTACCGATCATGTTGAAATATGAAACCTTTATTTATTTAGATTATTAAGGCTAGAATATTAGTGACGTCGACCCTTGTGTTATCCGACATCCCTTGTAATTCACCACGACAATTATCTATGTATCTTCGAAGTAGTAAATAATAATAATTACATGAAATATGTATTGATTTACAACAATACGTATTACGTTTAGTTTTTATTTTTTTTTAAATGTCGTTCAGGCTGACTATGTTGAAAGTGTTTCTAGATGTGTCTTACACCACATGAATTTTATGGCCCTTCACAGTTTGTTGGAACCCTCTGGTTGGATAAGTAGTACATTTCAGAAATTTGTCATTCCGACAAGTGGTTCTTAGGTGTTCTGTCATTCCCATTTTTTCCAAGTTTAATAATCATTTTATTGACACTGAATGTGCCTTCTTTCCTTTTTGAAAGGCAACATTACAATGAATAGACCACAGGTGCTCGTAAGTAGTAATTGTCTTAAAAGTGTTATTCCTGGCCTTTCCTTCTTAGGATAAAACTATTTTGTTTTCAGTTTCCTCTTGATCCTAACATTTATTGCCCCGGTCATGTAATTGTTCTTCCTGACAAGAATTTATGGTCTTTGAATTGCATGTCATATTTTTGTTTCTTTGAATGGACTTTTAAATGACCAGCTGCATTCAACCCAATTTGATTTCTTGAAAATGAAGGTAATTTTTTCTGATTTCAATGGAATTTCTAATTACTTCCAAAATAAACTTGTTTCAGTTAATAAATTTTATTTAGATTATTTCGCATTGAAATCAGGATCATCGAAAAAAACATTAGAGGGCAGTGGAATGGCAAATTTATCAATCTTAAAAATTGAGGTTGGTTCTGTGATTTTGTTTATCATATTCCAGATCACACGTGAATTCATTTAAATGTGATTTTATTCATATGTTTCATTACTTCAAACTCTAACTAATGCTGAAGTAATGATGTTCGCTTGACACCCTGGATTTAACAATGCTGGACATTGTTTAAAGTTACTGCACCTATTTCTAATTAAAACTAGAGCTGTACTGGTTGCACTGATTGCCATTTTCGCTTTGCATGATCGTTCAATTTTTCCGCTCTTATCGGAATAATAAATAAAAGTAATTTCCTATTTTGCCGAAAGCTCTAAAACCTTTATTTCAATTAAATAGTTGTCTTAGACCGGGTTGTGTAGTTCTTGTAAATTAAAAAATGTTTAGGACGTTTGTGACCTGTTCTTTTATTTTAAAGCGGTCATGCAGCAACTCTATTGTATAATTAATTAATAATAATAATTAGCTGATAATGACAATGATTTAATAACGTCACTTGAATCACCTTCCACAGAATCGCAAAGATAATGAAATTTCTTAATATCAAAAATACGCTTATCGTAATGAACTGACCACTTAAATGAATCTAAAAACAAAAATGGGAAGCGATGAGGGCTTTAAATTAGTAACAGATATGGTATTTAATTATCTCAAGCCGTTTAATAATGACAGAGTGAGTCTGATTGAATTAGTAAATTTCAATTTATTTCAGTTAAAATTTTATCGGATGTTCAAATGAAAAAGTCATCAAGTGTGCTCTAAGTTTTTAGAAGAGAACGTAGCGAACCCTGCATTCGATTACTTATTGATTATTTTGGTTGATCCATCAAGGGTCATTTTGATGTCTTATTTATCCAGAGAGGTTAAAATTTTCTAACGTAAAGAAAATCGTCTAGAAATCTATTTTACTCTTATTTTTATTCTTATTTACAAAATTATGCGCTTATGCTTTCAAAATAATTATAAACACAAATTTTGGGCTTTTCCGAAATTTAATAATTTCTTCCACAATTTCCAATTTTTTAAATTTTTACATTAAACTTGCAATTCTTGTGTTTTTTCTTAAAACTTCGGATTTCAAACGGATTCAAAATTTGAACATCAGTCTTGCGAGTCTAACCCAAGATATTGCATTAAAAAATAAATATAGAGTATTTTCTTGAAATTATAACTTTTTCACAAAATTCCTCAACCTTTCAAAATGTCATTTATTTTTCTTAAACTGTCAATAAATATTTACGTTTTGTTTAAAATTTTCATGTTAAATAATAAATTCTAAATATTTCTAAAGATTTTGACTTATTTTCTAAATTGTGACCTCAGCCTAAAAAATTTCTAAAATTATAAATATATAAACTTGAAAACTCAAGATTTTTATCGAAATTTTGTAATGTCAACTTTTTTTTCGAAATTTAAGATCCCCTTTTTTATTAAATCATCAGTGGTGGGTTTTCTCAAATTTTAAAATCCCAAAATCAAACTTTACTTTCTTCTCTTATTTCCAACACCAATAAAGGTTTCAACCAGTGTTAAAGCTTTAGTTTTTTATTTTTAAGGTTTTAAATTTAATCTAGACTCTTTTTTTTAAGAACACAAGTCATTTATTTAAAATCTTGACTTTAAATGAAAGATTTTAATTTTTTTCAAATGATTTTAATTTAGTTGCAAAATTTTATCTTTAACCTCAAAATGTTGACATGTTTTGAAATTTTAGAACATGATGAATTTTTTTAAAACCTGGAATATTTTCCTAAAATTGTCTATTTTTTTACTATTTTTCTCGCAACTTTTCTGAATTCAAAATTTTGGCCCTATTTAGCTATTTTTTTTTAATATCGAAGTATTCAACTTGAGATTTCGAGTGAAAACTTGAATATTCAAATATTTTTCTTTCGACTCTTTTCTATTTTTAAGGTTATTTCTGCAATGTTTATCTTTTCTAAATTTACAGTTTCCATTAGCCAAGTTTCTACTGAAAGATTATTTTATAAATTAAAATATACTCGTATAACCAAATAGACTACGAAATAATAATAATAATTTAAATCAAAATACTATTAAGGCACCTATGCTCATGGCTCTTGAAAGAAATATTTCAGTACAAAGCGAAAACAATGAAATATTTAAATATATTTAATCTATAAGCAAAAATTTGTCAACTTTATTGTAAAAGTAATTTACATTTATTTGAGCCCTAAAAATTATAAGTGCAGATATTTTACCACATTCGTTTACTGAGTACTTCAAGGTTTTCAAGACAGTACGTGAATTGGATTTAGGGTAAGAGTTTACGGCATAATAATGGAATTATAACCCCTCAGTTAAGGGCCGCTGACTTGGGTAGCCCGTGTAAACTTCAGAACCTTTAAGTTTGCGCATCTTTACATGCTCACGATACCGCCTATTGTGCTCAGTTTTTGTTAGCGGTGGTTTCGTACTTAACTCACTAGATTCTCTATTTTCAATCTCTCGTAAACGTTTTTTACGCTCTCGATACGTCTTACACTTTTTGCTATTTTTCATACTCTTAATATCCATAGCTGATAGCCTTATCCAATGAAACGTCACTGGATTAAACGAATATGGTGCACTGCGGTGAACTATAAACTTAACATTCTCCCATAGTTTTCACGCCGGCCTCTCGACGCCGAGAGCGCTCGACTGGCGAGTATGTCAGAGCGAGCGACACACGTGTTCTTTCAAGCTTGAACGAAAACCCGAAACTTCACCCCATATCTCAACATAAACATTTCCAATGTTAAAACAAAGATAAACGGCGATAGTTATTAGCCAGATTCCTTTCCCCCTTTTGGAGGACAGGCTGCATCCTAGCAGATTTCCCGATGTTAGGGAATACACCTTTGTTGTAAGAGAGTGTGAACAATTTGCTTAGGACAGGACTCAACTCTGGAGCGCACTTCTTAAAAACAATAGCAGGGAAACCAGGCCAGAAGTTTTTTTAACTACTTCATGGTTGAATTGAAAAAATCGGCCAAATGTCCAATTAGTTTTTTTATAGATTCTTCTATGTTTCAATTTTTTATAGATTCTTTACACAAAATTTTAAGTTATAAAATACAGTAATAGCTTTGTTTTAGGTTAATTTCGAAACCCTTGTTCACCCGCTTTTTATCCCCTTAGAATACAAATTTCCAAAAATTGCTTTCTAATGCTGACCATCATAAAAGGAACCTACTGATCAAATTTTCTATTTCTGACTTCAGTAGTTTCAGCTTTGCGTTAATAATTAAGTTGTTAAATTGATCAGAACTTATCTCTGTAATGTTAGAATACATATATGATCATTCATATTATTGCCCTAATTCAACTAAAAGCTGTACTATTTTTTTTCTTATGGATTAAATTTGTATCTTTGCAACTTCGTGAGCTAGGCGTCAAGTGAGGTTTACCATGGATTTATTGCGTTATTGGATATTGTAAGCTCGGGTCGATGAGACGCGTTGAATTGGTTCTTAATTCAATAAGTTGAATCAAGTGATTACATGAGTGTTTTTGGCACGTGCGTGCGTTTTCCCCCATTTCAGGGTCGGTTCGGATTTCCGTCACGAATATGGGAAACAAGTACTTCACATGATACACATCTACGCTTTTAATATTCAAACCGATCATTAATGTTTAATTCAACTTGGTAAATTTATTGATAATTTCTTTTGATTTCAGAGTCGGATACTAGAAGATGCCTCAATTATGTGCAATTCCTGGTCTCCGCGACATAATGTAAGAATTCTGTAATTTTCTATCGATAAATAATATGCTAGGATATTATTTGCATGCACATTGAAATCCCTCATTGGTAATTGTTTTTGTTCACATTTCATTAGAGCCACATGTGGAACTGATATTTCACACCATGCGCCTTGCTCTATTATCAGGAAATGCCAATGCCTTCGTCTCATTTTTGGAATGTTGACGACATCATAATTCATTGCCTTATAAATCTGAAATTTAATTTAAATTGGGTTTTTTCTCCAAATTTCCACTTCTTCTAAAAATAACTTTATTTTTTCAAAATTTGTTCTAAATTTTAGTAAAAATTTTAAAATTCTGAGTAATTTTTAGAAAATTTTAAGAAAAGGATCTTTCTAAAATTTTAAGGCTGTCAAAATATATTCTGGGAAGAATATTTTTAGAAATTGCGTACTGTTTTTTTAAATTCGTTTTGTTTGGATATTGCGTCTTTTTTTCAAAATTTCTTGACCGTTGAAAAGGGTCTAGCAGGATAAGTATGGCGAAGTGGCCCCCAAATGGGAACCTATAGTGATTTTTTTTTGGTGGAACAGACTTGTCCTTGGTTATCGTCAAAAGCTGAAATACAAATCTTGTCCCCTGAAACCAAGAAAGATTAAAAACATACAAAGGTTGATCTAAACGCGTTTTGACAGTCAAGCTATCATCTTCAGAGAAATACTGAAGTATCTCTCTGAAGATTTGTGTTTCAACCTATAATGATATTTTCGAAAAGTTATTTACGAGATATTACAAAAAAGTAGAAATCTTCAGAAAAAAATTAATTTTAAATGGAAATCTCCAAAAACAGAAACTATCGAATGTTGAAATAAAAGTCAAAATTCAGATAATGAGATAATGATACAATTTTAACAAGTTGATTAAAGAGAATCAAATTTAAAAAATTAATTTACAAAAAACATTCAAAAAACACGGATTTCAAAAAAAAATCACGATTTTTAAAAAATACGTTGCAATTTCGACAAAAAGTTCGAACTTTCTAAAAAATATTTCAAATTTTTAAGAACAAGTTAAATTTTAAGGAAAATAATGAAATTTTGAGGATAAAGAGTAATTTCAGAAAAAGAATTTCGAAAGAAAAAAATTAGAAAAGTTGAAATTTTCAATAAATCATATTAAAAATAAAAACCTTAACCTATGTCAAAATCTCAAAAATCCTTTAAAATTTAAAAACAGTCAAAATTTTCAAATATCTAATTCAGCAAGAAGACGCAATTTCCAGAAAAATTGAATCTCAAGAAAGACAAATCGCAATTTCCAAAAGCATTCTTCTCAAAATTTAGTAAAGACATTGCATTTAAAAGAAATCTTTTGGGTGGAACGGACTGGTCCTTGGTTATACTCAAAAATGGAAACACAGAACTTGTCCCCTGAAACCAAGAAAGATTAAGAAATACAACAAACGTTGCTCTAACGCGTTTCGGCAGTCAATATGTCATCTTCAGAGAGATATTACTAGTATCTCTCTGAAGATAAATAAATAAATAAATAAATAACACGTTTATTTTCAACAGGTACACACCCAATTACAGGAAACATTTAAACTATCAAAATACAAAAGTAAATGAAATTATACGGTACAGAACATTAATGTATATGTATCTAAAATTATATTCGGCTTTCCAGATATGTGCTGATTATAGTTTTTAATTGGTCACAATTAATATCACAATAATTCGAAATGCTATTGAATACATTACACATGTTATATGTTGGTGATCTACGCATAATGTTAGTACGGAAATTTCGACAATAAAAACAGTTATTTCCACGAGAATTCTGCCGAGGAACCAAAAAACAAATCTTATTAATCAAAGACATACAGTCAATATTATTATGCAGTAGGTTATACAAAAACGTTAATACAATACAATTTCTCCTATTGCATAAAGAATTCATGTTAAACATATCTAGCAAAATTCTAGTGTCAATGCCTCTATCAGGATAAAAACCCTGGGACTTGAAAAACATAAATTTCAAAAATTTTCTTTCAGTCGACTCAATTAGCCCTATATTATTTTGGTAAATAGGATACCATATCAAAGTTGCATATTCTAACTTAGATCTAATATACGAAAAATACAGTACTTGCAAACTTCTAATATTTGAAAAACAATTTCAGTTTCGTCTAAAAAAACCAAGTAACTTGTGAGCGGATTTAGTGGTATGATAGATATGGCTCGAAAAGCTAAGTTTGTCGTCGAATACAACTCCCAGATCTTTCAGTTCGGAGCATCTTTCCAGGGTGTAATTACTGATATTATAGTCGAATAATATATAATTCCGTTTGCGAGTAAAAGTTACTGTTTTGCATTTGGATATATTTAATTTTAAGAAATTATTATTTCACCAAAATTCTATTTAAATAAATTCTATTTAGTTGTTCTTGTAAGTAAAAGCAATCGCTAATATTAGTAATGTTATTGTAGATTTTTAAATCGTCTGCAAATAGCAAATGATCGCATTCAATGACAGAAGTTATGTCATTAATCAAAATTAAAAAGAGTAATGGGCCTAGATTTGATCCCTGTGGAACTCCGGAAGTTGTTATATATCTCTGAGATTTGTGGCTTCCATATTCGACAAATTGTTTTCTGGAAGACAGGTAGGATGTGAACAGTAATATTAAATCCTCAGTGAAACCAAAACCCTTTAACTTGGATAGTAGTAAATAATGATCTATTTGATCAAAAGCTTTCTGTATATCTGTGTAAACTACATCAACCTGTCCTCCTAGATCCAAATTGTCGCATATAAAGTCACTTATGGTGACAATTTGTGACTGTTGATCTTTTTAACATAAAACCATGTTGATTTGGTGATATTACTGGACTGACATGTGTGTAAATGTTATTATATAAAATCATTTCAAATACCTTAGCAAAATTACATAAAATAGCTACAGCTCTATAATTTTTAATCATCGACGCATCTCCTGATTTTAGGATCGGACATATTCTAGTAGTTTTCCATATATCCGGAAATTTAGTTGTTTTTATAATAAGATTGTACAAAATACATAGTGGAGATGCAAACACGTTGGCACAGTCTTTAATCACTACGTTAGGAATGTTATCTATGCCAGCGGTCATCTTATTTTTCAATTTTTTTATTGATTGCAAGATATCATCTTCTGTAATTCGTATTAAGTTGATTTTACTGGATGAAAATGAAAAATCTTTATTAATATTTTCTGGATTGAAATTTATGTAAACACTAGCAAAGTATTTTGCAAAACCATCCACTACTGCTTGTGGTGAGTCGATAGTTTCGTTATCAATAATCATACTTCTAGGAATTCGAGAGCGACTCCTTTTCAATTGCACAAATGACCAAAATTTAGTTGGATTACGTGTGATTTCATCTTCCGCTATTGAAATGTGATTTTGGTAAGCAGAATCCATTTGCCGCTTAACTTCTGCCCTTAGAGTTTTATACTGATTAAGGTAATGATCATTTTCAAATTTTTTAAAATTCTTATAAGCAACTTCTTTACATCGCAGAGTGTTCTTAATTTTTGTAGTAAGCCAGGGTGGAAAAGTTCGATTCTTTTTTTTTGTATTTTGGCACACATTCATCCATAATTCCGTATAATATTGTATAAAAAGTTTCACATGCGTCATTAACATCTATGTAGGATTGCAATTGTGACCAGTCAGTGTGGTATATTCGATTGTATAATTGATGAAAATTAGCTCGCCTGAAGTTATAAGTCCTACAGTCCGTATTGAAAGAAAAATTCTCTGTACGAGTTGTATTCAACTGAAAGTTCATAATTAATGATGGATGATGAAAATCTTCTGTAACAAATGGTAATTCGTCCCTACTAACATCACAACTGAAATTTCCAATGATCAAATCTAACATTCTGCCGTTTGCGTTCAATACCGTATTATATTGCTTCATATCTAGGAATGCCATAAAATGTTTTATTAATCTAACCTTAGTATTACGTAGGTCAGTAGTGTATCTATTTAAATTGAAATCACCACAAATTAATATTTTACAATTTTTTTGAAAAATCGTTAAGTTTTCAAAAGCATCAAAAAATAGTTCATAAATTACCGTTGGTGTAGAAGGCGGGATATAAATAGCAAAAACAAATAAAACAGTACTATTAACAATTATCTCGCATCCATTGATATCTATACTAGGTACCACATCAGCAATACCACTTAAATTGAGTTTAGTAACATTAAAGTTGCTTTTAACCGCAATCATCACCCCACCTCCTCTATGATGTCCAGTAGCTTCCAGATTACGATCAGTTCTAAATACTAAATAAGAATGTCTTCAGAAAGTCCAGTCTCTGTTATAAACACACAGTCGTATTCAACTATTGCCGCAGCATTGAAAAAGTTTTGTACTTTCGTTCTAAGCCCGTTTACATTTTGATAGTAGCAGTGAAAGTTGATATCAGAATTGTAATTGGATGTACCTCTCAGTTTAAATTCTTGATAGTAGGAATGCCATTTGTATACACGATTTTAATGTTTGTTTCACCTGCATGTTTTCTTTCTTCCATTCCGATTTAACTCGTCGATATTGTTCAATTTGTTTGGGTGTTTTATCGTACGATACAAATATGCCAGTAAACTGTTCCTGTGACCTCAAATTCTTTGCCATATTTATAACCTGACCAACCTGATCTTCGTTCTCCAAAATTACCTTAATGGCTCGAGTCTTATTCGGCATATATCTTCCTAAGCGAAGAGATTTTAATTCGTTAGGTCTATTAAGGTGAACATTGGAATGTTGAATAATTGCAGATATCATGGACTTTTCTTTGTTGATTCGTTCCTCTCTGGACGAATGATAATTCTCAGATGCTCCAAAGATCATCAGATTACATTTGCGTTTTTGTCTTTCCTCTACTTCCTGAATTGCAGCATCCAAAATTCTTTCATCATTAGGATTTGATACAGTCGATTTTTTAACTTCATTGAGATCCAATTTTAATTCTTTTATTGTATCTTTTATAGCGTTTACATCTGTGAGATAATTTTGTGAAATATTACTTTCGAGTTTATTGAATCTTTCATTAAATTCATTTTGCATATTGCGCATTAATGCCATAGTATCTCCTAATTGGCCCATAAACGAGTTGCAAGAATTACATATGATCTTAATATTCTTTGATTTATTGCGAGTAACTCTTATGTCGTCTGTAGAAAGACCCACACAAGCAAGATGAACCTCTGCGCGACATCCATCACAAGGAATTGTTGGTTGACCCTGTTTGGTCGTTGTCTTGCAATTCGGACACTGGTGCGGCATTCTTGTGTGATGGAATATCACTTCTGCGATAACTTTTTATATATAGAAGATAAGCACACAATGATTTCGTAAAATTAAATGATGAATATTGTTCTTATAGTACAATTATTACCATTACTTCCAATATTAAATTTTTCAGTGAACAGAATTAGAAGCAGAATTGTTAGTTGTAAATGTTGGTATATGGAAAGTTTATTTTGATGCACTCATACCACATTAATTTCACTAATAACATAGGTACGCAAGAATTCAGCACTTGCACGTGGCGAACGATTCACATTAATGATGATAGCTTAGCTGTCGAAACGCTTTATAGCAACGTTTGTTGTGTTTTTTAATTTTTGTTGGTTTCAGGGGACAAGTTCTGTATTTCAATTTTTAAAGAAATCTTTTTCTCGAAATTTCCCAAAATATTTTCCTCAATATTTTTATTAACGCTCCGTCGTAATTCGTTGAAAAAGACAAATATTCGGAAATATAGCAGAATTTTGCAGTAAATAAATGATTTTTGAAACAAGGTTCCAAAAGGAGGCTTTTGAAAATAAAATCGAAATTTCGAAACCACAAATTTTTGAGAAAAAGGGGAATTTTAAGAAAACGAGTATTTTGAAAGAGAAAACATGAAATTTTAAGAAAAAGACGAAAATAGCAAGAAAAGGGCGAAATTTTTAGAGATATTAAATATCGGATATTGAGCTAAAAATTCATATTTCGTCAAAAGGACAAATTTTAGGAAACCATGTAACTAGAATACAACCTAGACTGCAAATTCATGCAGCCCTTCAGTAGTGCGAGCGTAAACAGGTTCAACGAAATGATGTCGCCTTGTCTGACTTCTCTTTTGAAGTCTTCTTCAACTTTGATGTGGAGAGTGGCTTGTTCATACCAGGTCATTCAACGAGTCCATAGGATAAGTAGAAAAAGTTTTTTTTGACAAAACCTGATTTTATTATTTAACACAGTTGCCTTCGAGGGCGATACAACGAGTATAGCGATTTTCCAACTTTTCGATACCACTTTTCTAGTACGATTTCCCTTTCTCGTCAAAATAGGCCTCAGTTTCAGCGATTACTTCATCATTGGACTTAAATTTCTTTCCAACAAGCATTCTCTTGAGATCTGAAAACCGGGGGGCTAAATCTGGAGAATACGGTGGCTGGGTAAGCACTTCGAAGCCCAATTCATTCAATTTTGCCATCGTTTTCATCGATTTGTGACACGGTGCATTGTCTTGGTAAAACAACACTTTTTTCTTTTGCAAATTTGGCCGTTCCTTTGCGATTTCAGCCTTCAATAGATCCACAGTAATAGTTGCTGTTGATGGTGGTTCCTTTTTGGAGATAGCGATGAATAATATTATTCTGTTCGCATCCCAAAATACAGAAGCCATCACCTACTGGCCGACTTGCGTTGCGTCTTTGCTCGCTTTGGGTTCGGTTTGTCGATTGCTGTCCCCTCAGCTGACTGTCTTTTGGATTCTGGTGTGTAATAGTGAAGCCATGCCCCATCCATTGTCACATATCGACGATAGAATTTCATTTTATTGCGCTTTAACAGCGCCAAACACTCCTCTGAAGCATCCATTCGTTGTTGTTCTTGGTCGAGTGTGAGCTCACGCGGCACCCACTTTACACAGAGTTTTCGCATATTCAAATGTTCGTGTAAAATGGTAAAAACACTATCATCTGATATCTTTACAATGTCAGCTAGCTCGTGCACCTTCAATTTGCGATCGTTTATAACCAATTTCTGGATTTTTTTGATGTTTTCTAGAATAACAGCCTCATTTGGGCGTCCACTGCGCTCTGCATCATTTGTGCTGGTACGACCACCTTTAAATTCAGCAATCCACTTCTCTACCATTTGCCTCGATGGAGCAGAGTTTGAATAATATTTATCAAGCCATTGTTGGGTTTCCACTGTATTTTTTTTCTTCTAAAAGCAATGCTTTATCAAAACTCCAAATTCATTTTATTCCATTTTTTTTCAATAACAAAAGTTGCTTCACACAAAATGCTATAACTCATGAATCAATAGTCAGATTGCTGTCAAATTAATACACGTATCGTTTGAAGGTTACTACTAAATAACAATCATATGGAAAAAAATTTAGTAACGCCATCTATGTGTCATCCTATGGATTTTTTGAATGGACTGTTAGATGTTTCTGATGGGGTTTGAGTATCTCATATATGTAATACTACTATATGGCGTGTTTTGTACCTTCGATTGTGTTCAAAAGGCGCGATGGATATATATGTTTGTCTTTTTGGAGGACAGAATTTATTAACCAATCCCGCTTCTCGTCAGTTATCTTTGTTATCATTCATTTATTAGTGTTTCAGCCCATCTTGTCATCTGTTCCCGCTATAAATGAATGAATGCTCGTCCTCCAAAGAGTACGACATATACTTTCATCTCACTTTTTTAACAACGCATTTTGTAGTGGCGATTATACACAACACGCCATATAGAAGTATTACATATATGGAGTATCTTGAATCAATCCTTTCTATAGAGTCGAAGGCATTTTGGTAATAGACGAATGCCAGATGAAGTAAAACATTGTATTCAGTGCATTTCTCGATCAGTGTGAGCACTGTTTGGATATGGTCGATCGTGCTGTAACCCTTCCTGAATCCAGCTTGTTCCACGAGGTGGTAAAAATCGAGCTGGTTCTTGGGACGTTTGGTGATTATTGTGGTTAACAACTTGTATAATACAGAGAGAAGGCTAATAGGCCGGTAGTATTCGATGTTCGTTTTATCGCTTTTTTTGAAGAGGATGGTGACCTCAGAATTTCTCCATGCATCCAGAATTCTTCCTCCTTCCATATATTTGTTCAAGAGAATAAGAAGCGCTTTGCCTACAGCTTTTCCTCCGGTCTTGAGCATCTCATTTGTCACTTGAATTTCTCCAATGCTTTTCCAAACAGTTATGTTTTTGGCTAAAGCTCGATTGCATTCCAATAAATTCAAACTTTTCTTAAAATTATTACTGTTTTCAAATTTTTTTTTTCCCCAAAGTTCCTTATATTTCTCAAAAATTCCTCTTTTTCTGAAATTTCATACGTTTTTTAATTTGACTTTTTGAATTCTCCAAATTTTGATTTTTATCACAAAATTTGTTTTTACTCATGGTGAGTTAGGGTGGGGCTCTTACCTTAGCTTAAAGAATGATATTTAGCTTTTTTTTCAATTTTTCTTTTTGGCCCAACATTGCCAATTTTTTCCCAAAATTTGTCATTTCCTTTGGACTTTATTTTTAAAATACAACTAAAAATATGGTTTTCCTTGCAAAGTTCCGATTCTTTTCTTAAAATTTATAATCTTTTTTGAAAATTTTTGAAATCTGTTTTCTTTAATTTCGAGTTTATATTCAAAATTCGACATTTCTTTTTCTCCAAAATTTGGAGCCTTTTGTTAGCTTCGGTTTTTTTTTTCAATATGTTTTTTTCCCTAAATAGCACAATAGATTTTTATCAAAAAGTCTATTTGCTCCAAAAATTTCGGTCTTTTAGATTATTCGAATTTTTGGAAATTTCGACATAACTTGATTCTTCAAATTTGTCGTTTTCTTATAATTTCTAGCATAAAATTCAACCATCCAATAGTTATCTTCATATTTTTGAAATTTCAATTTCAAAAGTTGTATTTTTATGAAATGTTAGATTTCTTTTCAAAATTCGGTTTTATTTTCTGAAAATTTGACTTTCTTTTGAAATGTTTATTAATTTTATTTAACATTTTTGCCACCCAGTTGTAATACGCTTATGTACAGGGTCTATAAATGCACCCCCCATTTATCTTTCGAAATATGATAGATACAAAAAATTTTGAATACAATGGTTTCTAAACCCTTTTTTAATTTTTATTTGAAATAAGTTTGCGATATACAGAGTGCTATGTTTTTTCAGAATCAAAGTCAACTTTGGTTTTTTAAATGGAACAACCCAATTATTTTTTTATTTTCGAATTTTCCCGAAAATTCCACATATGTTTTATGTAACATACCTATATCTAAATTTAATCGTTTCCGAAATATTGACAGTTATAAATCGCCAATATGATCTTGATTTTTCGTAAATAATATAATATCTATAAGAAATGTTAGATATAAAAGTTTATAGAAATCGTTTAAATATTTATTTCAAATAGGTTTGCTATATACAGGGTGTTTAGCTTTCCAAATTCCAAATCAATTTTGGTTTTTTAAATAAAACATCCGAATTATGTTGTTATATTTGAACTGCTTTGATAATTTTACAAAAATTTCATAAAATATAACTTATTCTTAGATTCAGCAGTTTCAATAATGTCGTTACTTAAAAAACTGACAATTTTCTAAACTTAAAACAAAAACCTATAAGTATAATTCTGAAATCGTTTAGCATAGAAGAAATGGGCTCCTCTTTTCCTTTTTATTATTGATATATTTTGAAATAAGCCAGATATTATGCTACTTCATTTTTTTTATTAAAGTTTTAATCGAAATAAACTTAGGATTGTATTGACGATTTAGAACCATTAATATTTTTAAAGCAGTTAAATTTAGATATGGGGTATGTTTTATAAAATATATTTTCAGGGGAATTCAAAAATGAAAAAATAATTGGCCTGTTCTACATAAAAAAACCAAATTAAGTTTGGATTCTGGAAAACAAAACACCCTGTATATTGCTAAATCATTTGAAACAAAAATTTAGGCAATTCTTGAAAACTTTTACATTTAAAATTTCTTGTAGGTACCTAATTATTAGTGTCAAATCAAGCTCATATTGGCGATTTATAACTATCAATATTTCGGAAACAATTAAATTTAAATAAAGGTATGTTATATAAAACATATGTGAAATTTTTGGGAGAATTCGAAAATGAAAAAATAATTGGGGTATTCTGTTTAAAAAACCAAAGTTGACTTTGATTCTGAAAAAACGTAGCACCCTGTATATCAAAAACTTATTTCAAATAAAAATCTAAGAGGTATCAGAAACTTTTTTGTTCAAAATTTTTTGTATCTACCATAATTCTAAAGATAAATGGGGGGTGCATTTATAACCAAAGACCCTGTACTATTTCACTTTTTTTCCCAAAAATAATAAATGGAAAATGGTTCACGGTGTGAAACCCAAGGTGCACATCGATAATTATAATTTTATTTAACAAAATTTCCAGTGTTTTTTACCTTTTCGGTAATTTTTTTTATTTTGTACTTTAATTTGGAACTTGTAGAAAAAAGTCGTTATTTTGACAACAAAATTATTTTTTAGAAATAGTTGCGATTTTAGAGTCAAACATCAAAAATTCCAAATAAAAGTCAAAATGATATTCCAAAATTTTAACACTAATTTCCAAATTTTAATTATTTTAGAAGGCCCTGAATAAAATACCTGAAATTTTTATCAAAATTCCAGGCTTGAATTTAAACAATGCACATTTTGAAATTTCATTCAAATTTTCACTGACATCTCGACTTTTTTCCAAAACTTTGTATACAACCAAGTTTTATTTATTAAATCTTTGATTAGGTAAACTCAAAAATTTCGAGAATATTTTATAATGTTTAAGATTAATGTAGAAAGTTTTAAATTTTCGAGTTTAATTTTAAAATATTGACGTTTTTCTCGAACGTACTCTTATAACACTGATTATCACTCAACGGTTATACTCTTGAAATATCGACTTTTTTTGAAAATTTTAAGCTGGAAGTAAAATTTTGGGTTCAAAAAAAAGCTACATTTTGGGTTTTAGGTCAAAAATTTGGAAAAAGGAATGAAAACCTATATGTTTATTCCGAATTTTAAAAAATCTTACCATTTCGAAAAGCCAGTAGTTCACAATTAGCAATAAATTCAAAGAATTTGGAATTTATTTTAGAATTTTTTAAAAAAGGGGAACATTTTATAATTTTTGAAAAAAAAAGAGTACAGAAGTGTAAAATAAAGCTCTCTTCTCTTAAAAATAGCATAGTCTGGTCATATTCAAATATAATCTTGAATTTTGCGCTTTGGAAAATCGAAAAGTATTTGAGATTAATGAAGAAATGTTCAAATTTTCGAGCTTAACTTTGAAATGGTAACGTTGTTCTCCTATGTACGGCTGTAATCTCGAAATATAGACTTGTTTTCGAAAATTTTAAAGTTCAATTAAAATCCCCGATTCAAAACAAAAATTGGGTTGTTTAACTCAAAACTTTAGAGGCTAGAATAAAAATTTTAGGATTATTCAAGAATTATAAAAAAAAACTCACTATTTAAAGAAACCTGTTGTTAAATTCAATAATTTAATAAAAATTCGGAGCTTATTTTGGAATTTCCGAAAAAAGGCATTATTTTTCATTTTTAGGAGAAAAAAAAATGGAAGAGTACAGAAGTGTATTATATAAATCTGCTTTATTCTTATTATTGAGTGCAGGGCGAAAAAATCCTGATTTTTTTAACAACATACGTTATTTTAAATTATTCTTTTTCAGAATGGCTTTCATTCGTTCGAACACCTTTAAACCTTGAAATCAAATTTAAATAAAGTGTTATAGACACATTTTGCATTTCCGTATGACATTCTAATTACTTTCAAGTTGCACGTTAAGTGGAAGCCGTACGTCTACGTTCATATTACAACGGGAAGAAACAGATGAAGAGTTACAGTGAAAGAGACAAGTGATAATCGTTGTAATTCCATTGTTGGCGCTCGTTTGTTTCAGAAGGGTGAATGTAGTAGATTTATCATGGGTGCCAACCTATTTAAAGATTAGGTTGTACAGCCCCATTTGTCTACGCTCGTTTAACTTACACCGAACTCATTCTCTTTTAACTGCGATGCTTTATCAACATGATCTCCATTTAATAATATTTCACTTCCTCTCTTTCAGATATTGCTTATTAAAGATACAAATGGTGGGTTATTAATTTGTTAAACTGGGTTTATAATTGAAATACAAATCTTGTCCCCTGAAACGAAAAAAGATTAAAAAACACAACAAAGGTTGCTCTAACGCGTTTCGATAGCCAAGCTATCATCTTCATAGAGATTCAGTATCTCTCTGAAGATGATAGCTTAGCTATCGAAACGCGTTAAAGCAACCTTTGTTCTGTTTTTTAATCTTTCTTGGTTTATGGGGACAAGATTTGTATTTCAATTTTTGAAAACCCAAGGACCTTCCTGACATTTTGAAGTCAAAATTTTGACCTTAACATCGATATTTTCACTATTTTCTCAAAATTTCGGATTAAATTTGAAAAAACTTGAAGTTTCAAACAGAAAATTTCACTTAAAAGATGGAATAACTTTTGGAACTTGGATCATTTAGGAATTAAGATCAAAATTTTCTGTTTTTCTGAAGTTTTTTTTATTTTTTTTAAAGTAAGGGGATTTATCCATAAATTTTTAACTTTCCAATAGAACTTTAATGTTTGAAGTCAAAAAAAATGCATCTGTATGTATAAAAAGTAAAAAAGGAGGCAAAATTTCAAAATCAAAATAAATTTTAAAATATCTTAAATTTTAAGTTCCTCAACATTTTGAAGTTTTGAGCGACAGTTTGAGAAAATAGAGTTTGTTAATTTATTAGTTTTTTGTGTTTACTTTATTAATCAAATCTTGACGTAATCTCAAAATTTAAGAAACAAACTGAAATTGCAAAAAAAATATTTTTCTCGATATTTCCAAAACAATATCTCTCAGCCAATTCTTACTTTGTTAAATTAAATTTCAAGCTCATATTGAGACGATAAATTAATTTTGAGATAAAAGTAAAATTACCAAAAATAAAAAATTAAATTTTGAGAAAGTCGGATTTAGCAACTGAAAAATATATGGAAAATGATGAATTTATAGAAAAGTAACAAAAAATAGGAATTTTAGAGAAAAAAATCAACATTTGGGTAAAAATGTTATAAATTTCTAAAAACAAATCTAAAGTTTTCTGAAGAAAGTTAAATTTTGAGAAAAAAGCTTAATTTTTAAAATAAAGTTGTCAAAATTTTAAAAAAATATGGATTTTAAGCAACAAGTCGAAACAGAAAAATAATTTTTGATAATATTGCAAAATTAAAAAAGACGTAAGTTTCAAAAATACATAACAGTTGAAATTACGAGAAAAAATTGGAATTTAGAAAAGAACTTAAATTTCTAGAACAACAAACATTTTGAACAAAAATGGGTTGAAATTAAAAATATTTGAAAATATTGCAAAATAAGTGAAAATGTTCAGAAAGTCTTTTTTTCTGCTGGAACGGACTGGTCCTTGGTTATTTTCAAAAATTGAATATAAATCTTCTCCCCTGAAACCAGGAAAGATTAAAAAACACAACAAAGGTTACTCTAACGCGTTCGATAGCCAAGCTATCATCTTCAAAGAGTAATGAGATATAGTGAGTATCTTTCTGAAGATGATAGCTTGACTATCGAAACGCGTTAAAGCAACCTTTGTTGTGTTTTTTAATCTTTCTTGGTTTCAAGGGACAAGATTTGTATTTCAATTTCGAACAACATTTTTGGAAAAAGACGAATCTCTGAGAAATAATTCGAAATTTCGAGAAAATGTGAATAGCTTAAAGAAGGACGATATTTCTCGAATGAAATTTTTTTATTGAAAGTCTTCTGAGTTCAATATAAATTTTCGTTTGACTGCATCAGCCAGCGGGGGGGGGGGCAAATGCCACACCCTGCCCTATTCTAGCTACGATTATGGAATCTTGTGATTAAAATCGAAATTTTGAAATGTTCAAAAAGTCAAATTAAAAAACGTTTGCATTTTTAGGAAAAGTAAAATTTTTGAAATTAATTAAGCACTTTGGAAAAAAAATTGATAACAGTGATAATTTTTAAAAAAATCTTGAATTTTCTGGAATGAAATCGAGCTTAAGCAAAAATCGTTAGCAGCTCGGAAAAGCATAATGTATTAGAATGGATTATTTATTTGAATTTTTGAAATAAAAGTGGAAATTTGAGGAAAGTTAAATTTGGAGAAAAGTCGAAATTTTAAAAGAGAATTTTTGAAAACAGCGAAATTAAAAGGGAATATAATCTCGAGAAAAAGGTAGAAATTTTGAAAAAAATGTTAAAATTTACCCAAATTTATAACTTGCCGAAAAAAGTCGATTGAAAAACAGTAAAATTTCGAAACCAAAGTGAAAATTCAAAAAAAAGACGAATTTAAAAAAAAAGAGTCAAAGTGTTAAGAAAAAGCCAAATTTTGATCGATTTTCTTAACAGAGGTATTTGGAAATAAAGTCAAAATTTTAAAAGGAAAAATATCAACAAAAAGGTTGAAATTTCCAAAAGGGACGAATTTTGAAAGTCGTATTCTCAAGAAAGTCCAATTTGCAAAAAAGTTGACATGAGAAAAATGTAAAGCAACAATTTTAAAATATATTGCGAAGTAAAGAAAAACAGTCGAAATCGGGACAAAATGGTCAAAATCTCGAGTAAAGTCTCGAGCTTTAGTAAAAATCGTTAACAGCTCGGAAAAGCGTAATGTTTGAGAATGGATTATTTATTTAAATTTTTTAAATAAAAGTCAAAATTTCAGGAAAGTTAAATTTGGAGAAAAGTTGAAATTTTAAAAGTAAAGAGAATTTTAGGAAAATATGGCGAATTTAAAAGGGAACATAGTCTTGGAAAAAAGGTCGAAATTTTGAAAATAAATGTCAAAATCAACCAAAAATCGCAACTTCCCGAAAAAAGTGGATTGAAAAGAAGTAAAATTTCACAACCAAAGAGAAAATTCGAAAAAAAAGACGGAATTTTGAAAAAGAGAGTCGAAGTTTTGAGAAAAAGCCAAATTTTGTTCGAAATTTCCAAAAATTCGATTAAAGAAAAAGGAAATTTGAAGAAAAGTCGAAATTTTAAAAGTAAAGAAAATTTTTAAAAAATATGGCAGAATTAAAAAGAAGCATAATCTTGGGAAAAGGGTCGAATTTTTGAAAACAATGTCAAAATTAACCAAAAGTAGCAACTTCCCAAAAAAAGTCGATTGAAAAGAAGTAAAATTTCAAAACCAAAGTGCAAATTCGAAAAAAAAGATGGAATTTTGAAAATAAGAGTCAAAGTTTTGAAAAAAAGCCAAATTTTAATCGAAATTTCCAAAAATTCGAATTAAAACAAAAGGAAATTTAGAGAAAAGTCGAAATTTTAGGATTAAAGAGAATTTTTGAAGAAAATGGCGACTTTAAAAGGGAACATAATCTTGGAAAAGGGTCAAAATTAAAAAAAAATGTCAAAATTTATCAAAAATCGCAAATTCCCGAAAAAAGTGGATTTAAAAGAAGTAAAATTTCAAAACCAAAGCGAAAATTCGAAAAAAAAGACGGAATTTTGAAAACGAGAGTCGAAGTTTTGAGAAAAAGCCAAATTTTGATCAAAATTTTCAAAAATTCGAATTAAAACAAAAGGAAATTTAAAGAAAAGTCGAAATTTTAAGAGTAAAGAGAATTTTTGAAGAATGTGGCGAATTTAAAAGGGTACATAATCTTGGAAAAGGGTCGAAATTTAAAAAAAAAATGTCAAAATTTACCAAAAATCGCAACTTCCCAAAAAAAGTGGATTAAAAAGAAGTAAAATTTCGAAACCAAAGTGAAAATTCGAGAAAAAAGATAAAATTTTGAAAATAAGAGTCGAAGTTTTGAGAAAAAGCCAAATTTTATCGAAATTTCCAAAAATTCGAATTAAAACAAAAGAAAATTTAGAGAAAAGTCAAAATTTTAAAAGTAAAGAGAATTTTTGAAAAATATGGCAAATTTAAAAGGGAACATAGTCTTGGAAAAAAGGTCGAAATTTTGAAAATAAATGTCAAAATCAACCAAAAATCGCAACTTCCCGAAAAAAGTGGATTGAAAAGAAGTAAAATTTCACAACCAAAGAGAAAATTCGAAAAAAAAGACAAAATTTTGAAAAAGAGAGTCGAAGTTTTGAGAAAAAGCCAAATTTTGAGCTAAATTTCCAAAACTTTGATTAAAAAAAAGAAAATTTGGTGAAAAGTCGAAATTTTAGAAGTAAAGCGAATTTTTGAAAAATATAGCAATTTTAAAAAAAACATAATCTTGAGAAAAAGGTCGAATTTTTGAAAACAATGTCAAAATTAACCAAAAGTGGCAACTTCCCAAAAAAAGTCGATTGAAAACAAGTAAAATTTCGAAACCAAAGTGAAAATTCGAGAAAAAAGATGGAATTTTGAAAATAAAAGTCGAAGTTTTGAGAAAAAGCCAAATTTTGATTGAAATTTCCAAAAATTCGAATTAAAACAAAAGGAAATTTGGAGAAAAGTCGAAATTTTAAGAGTAAAGGGAATGTTTGAAGAATATGGCGAATTTAAAAAGGAACATAATCTTGGAAAAGGGTCAAAATTTAAAAAAAAAATGTCAAAATTTATCAAAAATCGCAAATTGCCAAAAAAAGTGGATTGAGAAGAAGTAAAATTTCAAAACCAAAGCGAAAATTCGAAAAAAAAGGACGGAATTTTGAAAAAAAGAGCCCAAGTTATAAGAAAAAGCCAAATTTTGTTCGAAATTTCCAAATATTCGATTAAAAAAAAAGGAAATTTGAAGAAAAGGCGAAATTTTAAAAGTAAAAAAAATTTTTTTAAAAATATGGCAAATTTAAAAAGAAACATAATCTTGGGAAAAGGGTCGAATTTTTGAAAACAATGTCAAAATTAACCAAAAGTGGCATCTTCCCAAAAAAAGTCGATTGAAAAGAAGTAAAATTTCGAAACCAAAGTGAAAATTCGAGAAAAAAGATGGAATTTTGAAAATAAGAGTCGAAATTTGGAGAAAAAGCCAAATTTTTATCGAAATTTCCAAAAATTCGAATTAAAACAAAAGGAAATTTAGAGAAAAGTCGAAATTTTAGGAGTAAAGAGAATTTTTGAAGAATATGGCGACTTTAAAAGGGAACATAATCTTGGAAAAGGGTCAAAATTAAAAAAAAATGTCAAAATTTACCAAAAACCGCAACTTCCCGAAAAAAGTGGATTGAAAAGAAGTAAAATTTCAAAACCAAAGAGAAAGTTCGAAAAAAAAAAGACGGAATTTTGAAAAAGAAAGTCGAAGTTTTGAGAAAAAGCCAAATTTTGATCGAAATTTCCAAAAATTTGATTCAAAAAAAGGAAATTTGGTGAAAAGTCGAAATTTAAGAAGTAAAGAGAATTTTTGAAAAATATGGCAGATTTAAAAAGAAACATAATCTTGGGAAAAAGGTCCAATTTTTGAAAACAATGTCAAAATTAACCAAAAGTGGCAACTTCCCAAAAGAAGTCGATTAAAAAGAAGTAAAATTTCAAAACCAAAGTGAAAATTCAAGAAAAAAGATGGAATTTTGAAAATAAAAGTCGAAGTTTTGAAAAAAAGTCAAATTTTGATCGAAATTTCCAAACATTCGAATTAAAACAAAAGGAAATTTGGAGAAAAGTCGAAATTTTAAGAGTAAAGAGAATTTTTGAAGAATATGGCGAATTTAAAAGGGAACATAATCTTGGAAAAGGGTCGAAACTTTAAAAACAATGTCAAAATTTACCAAAAATCGCAAATTCCCGAAAAAAGTGGATTGAAATAAAGTAAAATTTCAAAACCAAAGCGAAAATTTGAAAAAAAAGACGGAATTTAAAAAAAAAGAGTACAAGTTTTAAGAAAAAGCTAAATTTCAATCGAACTATCCAAAAATTCGATTTAAAAAAAAAGGAAATTTTCAGAAAAAGCAACTTTTTGAAGAAATATTGCGAAATTTTGAAAAGACATATTTTGGAAACAGTTTAAATTTCAAGAAAATTTCTAGGTTTCAAGATGAAGTTGAAACTTTAAAAAATCTTGATTTTCTTAACAGTCATTTGAGGATAAAGTCAAAATTTCAAAGAGAAAAATATCAACAAAATATGTTGGTAAAACGGACTGGTCCTTGGTTATCTTCAAAAATTAAAATACAAATCTTGTCCGCTGAAACCAAGAAAGATTAAAAAACACAACAGAGATTGCTCTAATGCGTTTCGATAGCCAAGCTATCATCTTCAGAGAGATACTCAACGAAAAAGTTGAAATTTCTAAAAAAGGACGAATTTTGAAAGTCGTGTATATTCAAGAAAGTTTAATTTGCAAAAAAGTCGACATTTTGAGAATAATGCAAAGCAAAAGTTTTAAAAAATATTGCGAAGTAAAAAAAACAGTCCAAATCGGGAGAAAAAGTCGAAATGTCGAGACTTTTCTCAAGAATTTTGAACTCTTTAGTTGAAATTTATCAAATAATATTCATTTTCTTTCGGAAGCTTAAAAAAAAATTGACATTAAATCAAGATAAAAAAGTGTGAGATTTCAGGAAAAGCAGAATTTTTGAGAAATATTAGGAACTTTGGAAAAAAAGAAGCTAATTTTGAAATTTTGAAAAGGCTTGTATTTTCTCGAATGAAATCGAACTTTAGCAAATGAGACATATATGAGTAGTTCATATCACATGTATAAACCTGACAAAGATTAAGGAACCTGTATGCCAAAATTTGATTTAAAATAGTATTTTGGTGGAACGCACTGGTCCTTGGTTATCTGCAAAAATTGAAATACAAATCTTGTCCCTTGTCCCAGGGGACAAGATTTGCATTTCAATTTTTACAGTTAAAATAGTTTAATATGAAGACCTCGTTCGAAAAAAAAAATACCAAAGCAACTTGTCCAATTAATGTCAAAAATTGAAATCAATTAGGGAATCAAACACCCCACTTAATAAAGCTCGGCCACCGGATGTAGAAGTATCGCGCCGGAAACGTGGCGGAAGAGTCGTCGTAAAGGCCACGTGGTGGGGTGAGGGAATGCAAGGAGAATGAAAAGAGGGGCACGCGCCGAGTCTAACAAGTGGGGCCGTCCTGAATAATAAATGAGTTGTAAGAACTAACTTCAGCAGCCCTCTCCCGATGTTTTTATACTTCCTGGCCCCTTCCAACTCGGCAGGCCTCTCGGCAAATTCGAAATTTTAAGCTTTATATTTGACGGTAATGCGAGGAGTGAGTGCAGTCGCTTTTAAAGAAGGCTTTCCGCGTCGGAATATCCATCCCTTCTTAGATTATACTTATTGCCTTAATAACGGGGAGCCCTAATGGTGCCTGATGGAAGGAGTTGTTCGGATCGTCCAATCCCTTTCTTTTTGAAATGTGTTTTCCATTGTCATTAAATGTATATTAGACGATGCCTAATCCCCGTTTTTCAATCATTTGAACATAAAATTTATTATTATTTTTTTATTCTTGGACCTTTATTGTCTTTTTCTTTCGAAATTTCGCAATTATTCATAAAATTCGACTTCTTTTAACAAACACGACTTTCTAATGCACATATCAATAGGTTTGAACATTTATTAGATTCGAAGTTTGGAAACCGAGGACCGGTTTCGATCTCGTTAGTTTGGTATATCCAACCCGGATGTTAACAAATGTTCCGACAAGCACTCTAATTGGATATACCAAACTGACGAGATCTAACAAGATTGAAACTGGTCTTTGGTTTCCAAACTTCGAATTCGTCTTCCTTCTTAAATTTTCAATTTAGTTTCGAAATTTTACTGTTTTTCAATCGACCTTTTTCGGGAAGTAACGACTTTTGGTAAATTTTAACATTTTTTTTTTAAATTTCGAACCTTTTCCCTTTTAAATTCGCCATATTTTTTAAATATTCTCTTTCCTTTTAAAAGTTCGACTTTTCTCTTAATTTCCTTTTTTTTTTAATTGGAATTTATGGAAATTTCAATCAAAATTTGGCTTTTGCTCAAAACTTCGACTCTTTTTTTCAAAATTCCATCTTTATTTTCGAATTTTCACTTTGGTTTCGAAATTTTACTTTTTTACAATCGACTTTTTTTGGGAAGTTGCGACTTTTGGTAAATTTTGACATTGTTTTCAAAAATTCGACCTTTTTCCACAGATAGCGTTTCCTTTTAAATTTGCCAATTTTACAAAAATTCTCTTTAAAGTTAAAGTTTTAAAATTTCGACTTTTCTCCAAATTTAACTTTGCTCAAATTTTGACTTTTATTTCAAAAATTTAAATAAATAATCCATTCTCAAACATTACGCTTTTCCGAGCTGTTGCCGATTTTTTCTAAAGCTCCAGATTTTTGTCGAGATTTTGACCATTTTGTCCGGATTTCGACTGTTTTCCTTTACTTCGCAACATATTTTAAAATTGTTGCTTTACATTTTTCTCATGATGTCAACTTTTTTGCAAATTGGGCTTTCTTGAGAATACGACATTTAAAATTCGTCCCTTTTGGAAATTTCAACCTTTTTGTTGATATTTTTCTTTTTAAAATTTCGACTTTATTTCTACAAGACTTTGTTAAGGAAATCGATCAAAATTTGGCTTTTTTTCAACACTTAGACTCTTTTTATTTTTTTAAAATTCGTCTTATTCCTCGAATTTGCACTTTACTTTGGAAACTACTTTTTTTCAATCGACGTTTTTTTGGGAATTTGCGACTTTTGGTAAATTTTGATATTTTCTTCAAAAATTCGACGTTTTTCCTAAGGCTATGTTCCCTTTTGAATTCGCCATATTTTCCTAAAATTCTCTTTACTTTTAAAATTTCGACTTTTCTCCAAATTTACCTTTCCTCAAATTTTGACTTTTATTTCAAAAATTTAAATAAATAATCCATTCTCAAACATTACGCTTTTTCCAGCTGTTAACAATTTTTACTAAAGCTCGTGACTTTTCTTGAGATTTTGATCATTTTCTCCCGGTTTCCACTGTTTTTCTTTACTTCGCAATATATTTTAAAATTGTTGCTTTACATTTTTCTCATGATGTCAATTTTTTTGCATACGACATTGCTGACGATGGTCATAGTTTTCTCTATGGACCAATAGGTGGGGGTAGTCTGAGGTCACACTCTTGACGTTCGTTGATTCTTTAGTACTTATTTGTCGGAACATTTGTTAGCATTCGGGTTGGATATACCAAACCAACGAGACCTAACAAGATCGAAACCGGTCTTTGGTTTCCAAACTTCGAATCTAATAAATATTCAAACCTTGGTCTGTGCATTGGAATCCTTGTCTTCTGGGAACTTTCCTAGAGAGCAACCGCTTTGCTAGGTGGCAATGTTTCAACTGTTGGTAGTTCAGCTGCCTATGGCTCACTGTAAACGCCTGAAGAGCTGCATGACTTTGCAGTTTAGGTTGTATTCTATTTGCATAAAACCTGACTTTGTCAAAATTTCGAATTTTTATTTATAATTTAGCAGCTTTTTCTGAAATTTCGCCATTTTTCGAAAATCGACTTTTTCTTAAAAATTTTGACTTTTAAATTTAGAAAATTTTATCTTTTTTATTAAAAATTGCCTTTTTCTTAAAATCTGGTAGATCTTTTGATAAAAAAAGTACATTGTTTGGAACCTTAAAATTTAAATTAAATTTAATATTTTTATAAAAAAGAATAAAATTGCGAAACAATTTTCCTGATAAATTTCAGTGTTTTCAATTTAATTTTTTGTAAATTTTAAATTGTTTGTCAAAATTTTGACAATATTGGACATTTTCTGAGGCCATAGAAAAAGACAGGCGCCTATCTTCTTTTGACTCGAGCAATCAAGAAAAAAGAAATACTTCAAAAATATCTTTTTTTATTTAAAATTTCGATTTTTTTTCTAAATTTCGGTAAAAGCTGACTCTTTCTGGAGAATTTCGAATTTTTACTAAAATTAGACACTTTTTCCTAAAATTTAGATCTTTTTCCCAAATTTTCAAAATTTCGATTATTTTTTGAAATTGGACTTTCTTTGAAAAACTTTGAATGTTTTATCCATTTTCAAGTTTTCTTAAAACATAGTGGTTCAATGCCCTGTCCAAAAGGTCGAAATTTTCAGAGAAAGCTAACTGGTGTATCGGGATTTGAAGAAAAAGCGAAGTTTTCTCGACATTTTGCTTTTTCTTCAAATTTCGACACACCAGTTAGCTTTTTCAGAAAATTTTGATCTTTTGGACGGGGCGGCGAACCACTATGTTTCAAGAAAACTTGGAAATGGATAAAATATTTAAAATCTTCCAAAATTTTGATGAACATTTCAGCAAATCGAATTTTAAAAAAAGTGAAAATTTTCAGAAAAAGCAGATTTTCAAACAAATGCCACGAAACTTTGAACAGATCAATATTTTGAAAACAGTCGAAATTTCAAAAGAAGTTCTACATTTCAAGAATAAAGTTGAAACTTAAAAGGAAACTTGATTTTTCTAGCAAAATCATTTGGGAATAAAGTGGAAATTTCAAAAAGAAAAATATCAACAAGAAAGTTGAGATTTCCAAAAAAGACAAATTTTGGAAGTCCTAATTTCTAGAAAGTTCAATTTGCAAAGAAGTCAACATTATGAGATTAAGCAAAATTTTAAAAAATATTGCCAAGTAAAGAAAATCGGAAATTTTAAATATTTTATCCATTTTCAAGTTTTCTCGAAACATAGTGGTCCAAAAGATCGAAATTTTCATAAAAAGCTAACTGGTGTATCGGGATTTGAAGAAAAAGCAAAGTTTTCTCAAAATTTTGCTTTTTCTTCAAAACCCAATGGACCAGTTAGCTTTTTCTGAAAATGTCGATCTTTTGGACAGGGCATCGAACCACTATATTCTTCGTTCCGGCTTCCGGTTTCGTTCCGGGAATAAAATCATATCGGTTCCATTTCGATTTTCGTTCTGACAAAAATAACGGTTTTTTCCGGTTTTCGTTTCAATTCCGGGTGAATCATATTTTAATTTTTAAAAAGATTTTATTTGAAATAATAATTTATTTTCGAACATAATTTAGAAAATGTTCTTTATTTTTTTTAAAAGATATAGCTACATAATAATAGTAATGCTTAAAATTTTTCGAGATTAAAAATTTCACCCTGAAACTCTGAATTCTTGATTCATTTTGAGTTCAAACCAACAAAAACCAGAACTTTATAAAAAAAAAACTACCTGATTCCTGCGCTCTCGCCTAGGTGAAAAAAAAGAAAGGATTCTTTGGTAACTTTTTTGAAAGTTTCGACTTTTCTGAAGAATTCAATTTTTATTGAAAATTTTCACTTATTTCGAAAATTTCTACAATAAAAACCCACTTTTTCACAAAGTCGATCTTTTCTCGTTCGACTTCCAAAATTTTATCTTTTCCTTGAAATTTTAACTTTATTTTGAAAGCTTCGACTTTTCTCAAAATTTTGATTTTTTGAATATTCCAAATTCCTCAAAATTCTGTCTTATTTCGGTATATTTTGATTTTTTTGAACATTTTACTTCTTTATAACTTTTGTAAAATTTTGACTTTTTCTTAAGATTTTGACTTTCTAAAAATGACTACTTTTTGAAAAGCCTATCTTTGATTTTTATTGAAAATTCTTAAACATTTTTCGACTACTTTAAAGCATTTCGTCTTTATATTTTGAAAACTTTGAACCTCAACTGTTCTTTTTTTTAGCTTCTACTTTTTTCAAATGTTTATTTATTTTATTAATCGCAAGACTTTTTCAGCTTGACTTTTCTCTAGGATTTTAATTATTTTCCAAATTCAGAATTCTTTGAAAATGTTTACACAATAAATTCTCATAGTCTTTTCATTTTTTTTTTCAAAATTTTGATATGTGAATTTACTGATGTTGAAAAACTGGTTTTTAAAAATTTCTATCCTGTTTTTTTTTTAAGATTTCACCTTGGTCCAACTTTGACAATTTCTCATAGTTTTGATCTTTTTTTTTGAAACCTGAAATTTCTTTTTAAATTTTGACTTTTTTTCAAAATTTTTGATATTTTCGAAACTATTTCGGAATTTAGAGCTTTTCTGAAAATTTTGACTTTTTATCATCAAAATTTCGACCTTTTTTCGAAGCTGTAAGTTTTTCAGAATTTGATTATTTGGAAAATTTTCTCCTTTTTTTAAAAATTTTGACTTCTTGTAAAAAATCTGACACAAAGTTTTTTCCTCAAAATTTGGTTTTTTTCATAATTTTGTTTTTTTTTATAATATGATTTTGTTGAAATTTTTTTTTAAAAACCTTTAGCTTTTTTTTGATAATTTTCACTTTAGTTCAAACTTTTTACTATTTCCGGAAGTTTTAACTTTTTTTTTGAGAATTCCGAGTTTTTTCCGAAAATATTCAATTTTTTGAAACTCAATTTTTTAAAACTCTTCTGAAGAGTTTCGCCTCTGGTATCGTGGACATACTGAGTTACCGTGCTCTTCTGTTTAAACTTTCTTATCCTTTTTCTGAAACTTTTCTGAATTTTCAATTCAGAAGAGTTTCGCCTCTGGTATGAGTTACCAGTGCTCTGATGTTTTAAAATTGGCCTTTTCATTCTTTCATTTTTGCATATTCTCTTATATTTTCCTTTTTATTTATTGTTTTCTTTTCTTTGTTCCTGAAGAAGCCCCTACGATGGTGGGTGAAACGTCGGACATTTTTAGTAGTTCTTTGACACGGTCCAATCCCGGAAGAAGTATATCCTGTACTGACTCTGATCGGAGAAGCCTTCGTTATCAAAGAAATATTCAAGTTATACAACTTAAAATTCAATATGGCTTGACATTTTGGGAACAAAATTAACATTTTTATAAAAAGTGTGGAAATCGTAAGTTTCTAATCCAACTTTCAAAAAAAATGTTCCTTAAAATAAGCTCGTAATGTTGAGATGAATGTTGCATGAATTTGTGTAAAATTTTGTAAAGAAAATTTCAGAAAAAATCCCAATCTCTAGGGTAAACTAGAAATTATTTTAAGAGCATACAAATTCAACGAAATAAACCGTTATTTTTTCCGTTGTGTTTCGATTTTCGTTCTGACAAGAATAACGGTTTTTTTTTTCGATTTCCGGTTTTCGGTTCAGTTCCTGTTCGAAGCCCTGCTTTTGGAATTTGATTTAGAAATTTAATTGGTTTCCTAAATTCTAATGCACATGCCAATAGGTTTAAATTTTTATTAGATTCAAAGTTTGAAAACCAAAGACCGGTTTCGATCTTGTTAGATCTCGTCAGTTTGGTATATCCAACTCGAATGCTAATAAATGTTCCGACAAGTAAGTACTAAAGAGTCAACTAACGTCAAGCGTGTGACTGTTAGACTACCGCCACCTATTGGTCCATAGAGAAAACTATGGCCGTCGCCAACAATGTCGTATACAAGTAGAATACAACCTTGACTGCAAATTCATGCAGCCCCCCAGGCGTGTATAGGAAATCATAGGTAGCTGAACTACCAACAGTGGAAACACTGCCACCTAGCGAAATGGTCGCTCTCTAGGAAAGTTCCCAGAAAACAAGGATTCTAATGCACGGACCAATAGCTTTGAATATTTATTAGATTCGAAATTTGAAAACCAAAAACCGGTTTCGATCTTGTTAGATCTCGTCAGTTTGGTATATTCAACTCGAATGTATTCCAATTTTTGAAGACCACCAAGGACCAAATAAAATTAGTTTTCTGTTCAAAGCTCAAACATTTTTATGTAACATTTTTTATTGAATTAATTTCATCTTTAGTAAGGCACGTATGGCAAATGGATTACCGCGATGCCGGGGAATCGTCTGCATTTCAGAAAATACTTTTGTTGTTTCCTCGAACATCAATTGTTTTCTCCGACATGCAGAAACGAGAAAACGGCTTTAGCATATACGTGCTCGCAAAGTTGGGTAAATAAAGAACCTTCTTACTTTGATAGTCAGCTGTAGCTTTTGTTTCTTGCCGTTAAGCAAGCCGTCACAGCGCTTTACGACGAAATAAAAAGTTTCGCTTTAGATGTCATATTCAAAATGTATCGCATGTGACGGGTCTTGGTTTTTATACAGTCTTCAACCTCGTTTGCCCACTTTACTTTTTTAGGCCGTTGACGTGGAGTGGCACATAATATGTTGTCTTTCTGCAGCATCTGAAAAAAGGGTTCCGGCGCATCCACCAAATTATATCAGCAGGACTGCGGCAAAATAACTAAGAGTGCGTTTACACTAGACAATTTACTCTCGAGATGGGTGTCAACTATCTTGAAAGAAGCTATGCGAGACCTTCAGATGTATAAATAAATCTCGGATAGCTTCTCTCAAGATCAGTGATAAGCAACATTTTTTTACAGCGGGCCAATTACAAGGCTAAAAATTTTGCGCGTGCCGCATGTGAGAAAAATATGAATTCTAGGGCGCTTGCACCCCCTGGTTTAGGCAGCAAACTGAAAATTTATATGTATTCAATTGGGAGACTTTCCAATTCTTCAGAATTCATCCTTTCCTTGAAACATTTTTTCAAAATTTATACCTTCTTCTGAAATTTCGTATATTTTTTTACAAAATTTGTCTTTTTCTTTTAAAATTTCGCATTTATTTATAAAATTTGACTTTTTTTTTATTAAAAATGACTCAAAATTTTGAATTTAAAAATTCCTCGTTTTTTTTTAAATTTCGCCATTTCTCGAAATTCGACTTTTGACTTTTTTTGATCCTGAAAATTTCAGCTTGTTTATTAAAATTTGCCTTTTCCTGAAAATTTGGTCGATCTTCTGACAAAAAGATATATTTTTTTGGAAATTTAAAATTTTTGTGGAAGGACAAAAACGTCAGCCCTTTTTTAATCCAAATTTCTGGGAGGTTGTCAAAATTTCGATGTATTATCACAATATTTGACATTTTCTGATGTCTGTTGAGGCGTCTTTCTATGAATTTAGTTAGGGGTTCACAGAAAATAAATATTCGATTTTTTTTCTTAAAATTTGCTCTTTTTCTGAATTTCGATAAATCCTGTTCTTTCTGAGAAATTTCAAGATTTCACTAGGATTAGACGTTTTTTCTCAAAATTTAGATTTTTTTCCAAAATTTCCCTCACAATATCATCTTTTTTTCAGAGTTTTGACTATTGTTTTTTAATTTTGACTTTTTTTTAAATTTGACTTTCTTTGGACATTTTTTGTCTATTTCAAAGTTTCCTCTAAATGTCGTTTCTTTTTCAAATTTCGATATTTTTTCTAAACATTTAGCTGAAAATTTCGATCTTTTAAACTTTGATTTTTTTATAAATTTTGACTGGTTTCCTAAAGTTTACCTTTTTCAGGAAATCTTTTATTTTTTTTGGTGGAACTTGGTTATCTTCAAAAATTGAAAAACAAAACTTGTCCCCTAAAATCAAGAAAGATTAAAAAACCCAACAAAGGTTGCTCTAACGCGTTTCGACAGCCAAGCTATCATCTTCAGAGAGCTAATCAGGAAATCTTGAATTTTATCCCAATATCCGATATTTAATATTTTCATAAATTTTCCTTTTTCCTGCTACATTCGTTTTTTTTTTCAAAATTTCAAATTTCGTTTTTCTATGGTATTTTAAAGTATTTTCGAAATTTTGCTTTTTTTCCAAAATCCAATATTTTTTTGAACATTTAGCTAAAACTTTCGATCTTTTAGATTCTGATTTTTTTTTAGAAATTTTGACTGGTTTCCTAAACTACACAACAAAGGTTGCTCTAACGCGTTTTGACAGCCAAGCTGTCATCTTTAGAGAGAAACTGGAAAGATTAATAAACACAACAAAGTTGCTCTAACGCGTTTCGACAGCCAAGCTGTCATCTTCAGAGAGAGAGTTTCTCTCTGAAGATGACAGCTTGGCTGTCGAAACGCTTTAGAGCAACCTTTGTTGTGTTTTTTAATGGTTTCCTAAAGTTTATTATTTTCAGGATGTCTAGATTTGTATCTCAATATCCGATATTTAATATTTCTATAAATTTCCCTTTTTCCTGCTAAATCCGACTTTTTTTCAAAATATGAATGTTCCTTAAAATTTGTCTTTTTCAAAATTTCGATTTTATTTCCAAAATCCTACTCTTTGGACTTTTTCAAAAATGGTTTATTTATTACAAAATTTTGTCATTTTCTTGAATATTTGTCTTTTTTAATAAATTACGACTTTTAAATCAAATGGTTTTATGGTTCTGAAAACGTTCACCTTTCTCTCTAAATTAGATCGAAATGTTAATAAAAATATTGCGAAAACATTTTTGGGGATTTCGAGAAAAATATTTCTTATAAATTCTATATCTTTACTGAATTTTAAATTTTAAGAACAATGTTTTTGTAAACTGCGATTTTTTTTTTAAATTAGACTTAATTGCGACTTTTCACAAAATTAGACTTTTGAAAATGTTGACTTTTTTGAATTATGAACATTTCTCGAGTTTTTGAGAAAAGTTAGGTTTTTATTTTCAATATGGTTTATTGAACATTTTAACTTTTCCAATTTTCTTTTTAAAATTAAACTTTTTTTTAAATATTTGAAATATTTTCTAGGAAGTTTAATATTTTTCTGGAAATTGCAACGAAATTTTCAAAAGAATTAAATTATTTTCGAAGTCTTTGTTTTCTCTGATTTTTCTTTTTAATTTGATTACCGATAATTTTAACTTGCCAGAAATTAATCTTATTCTCCAAATTTTAATTTTCAACTCAAAATTCGAATCGCTGGACATTTCTATTTAAAATTGAATTTTTTACGAAGATTTAGACTTTTTCATAAAATTTGTTTATTTTTTTTTTAATTCTATCGAAATTTCAACAAAAATGTAAACAATCTGGGAAGTATATTTTTAGAAAATTTTAAGAAAAATATTTTTTGATAAATTTCAAAAATATGACAAAATTGAAATAAAGTAAAAATTCTGAGAGAATTATTTTTAAAAGTTGAATTTTTTTACCTGAATTCGACTTATTTTGAACATTACCAATTTTTCACAAAAAATTACTTTTTGAAATTTCTCCTTTTTCACATTTACATTTTTTTTTTTGGAACTTCGACACTTCTTAAAGTTCTCCGAACAGTGTTTTTTCAAGATTGGGCTTTTTTCGAAGTTTTGACATTAATCTGAAAATGCGACATCCCCAGTTCTGTAGTTTTTAACTGAAAATATACATTACTAAGCCAGAAGGTTTTCTTTTTTACCCATGAGTTTTTCAAAATGATTGTTGTTGCCCCCCCCCCCTTGAAGTAAACCTTGCCTATGCCCACGTCCAAGATATTTCATGATTTGCATTGCATGCTTGACTAATCGTGGAGATTTATTAAAAATCATTTAGGTAAATTTACTAGAATTTTTGAATGTCCATATTGCGAAATGTGATCCTTAAATTGGTGTTGTTTTATAAATCTAGTAATTTCATTTGTACTCATTTGACACTATGGCGTATATTGATCGACTAAGAAAAAATATGAAAACTAAAATCAGTTGCTTGGGATTGAAATATGCTAAATCTCGATTCAAATTGTTTTATTAATTTTTGAATTTCCTGGCCATATTTAATTCTATCTGAAGGAGTTTCTTTTCTAAAGTATGGAAAATGTTTGGTGTTTTTTGACAACATATGTTTATTCCAAATGGTAAGTACTTTTTTTTCGTCAAATTGTTTGACATTTTCTTTTCCAAAAATTTTCTGTAAAATGGTAGAGTCTTAGGAGGGCCGCACAAAAATGTTAGGCGGGCAGCATGCGGCCCGTGTCTTGCTCATCCCTCCTCAAGATAGTTGACCCCTATCTCAGAGAGAAAATTGTCTAGTGTAAACACACGCTTAGTTATTTTGTCGTAGTCCTGTTGATATAATTTGGTGGATGCGCCGGGACCTTTTTTAATTACCTTTGAATGTCTGATAATATATTTTATTATACAGGGTGTTACAAAAGTCCGGGCCGCTACTTCAGGAGCATATTCTACACATTAAAATATGAAAAATGTTGAAATACATTTTTTTCTTAAAATTGCCTCCTAACGGAGATATGACCATTTAAAGATGGCGCCCCTAAAGTGGTTTTTTTACTACAAAAAGTTAACGGTTAGTAGCAAAGTCATGAAATTGGGCAAGCAGTTAAAGAATTAGATTAGGCATATTCTCATGTAACATATTTTTTAAATAAGCAGTAGCGTGGTGTGTAAGGGGTTGCCCGCGATTATTTTTTGCCGTAACTTTTTTGTATTGCAATATTTCGACACAAAAGTGCCATAATCGTAAAAAGCAACATTTTTTATACAAAAAAGGTACTCTTTCTCAAAGTCGCTAAAAGTAACCGTTTCCGAGAAAAAGGCGTTTAAATAATCCTATCCCGTCTTCGAAATTCTAACTAATTTGTATAAGAAAAAATAAGTTGGTCATGCAAACTGTGATCGTAAAGAAAACAATTGTACTTGACAATATCTGCCAGAGATTGACGTTGTGTCACTGATAAAATTTGGTCGTAAGCTGTAAACTTTAGCAGTTTTTGTTGTAAGTGTAGTAGTTTTTTAACTTTTCATTATTTTGATAAAATAGACTATTCAAATCAAGAAATGGCCGATACGCATTTAATGTACGGGTTTGCAAATTGTAATCGTGCTGAAGCAAGACGGCTTTATGCTGAACGTTTTCCTAATAGATACCTACCAGGAGAAAAATTGTTCCAGAAAATTCATGCTCGTTTATGTGAAACAGGAAATTTTGTTTTCAAAGGCGAGCGTGTTGGAAGGCCAAAGCAGAAGTTCCTAATTTAGAGGAGCGTGTGCTTCAGCGAGTTGAAGAAGATCCATGTGTCAGCACTAGACAACTTGCTTTAGCCGAAGGAGTAAATCACGTAACTATCTGGCGAATTTTGAAATTTTACCAATTTTACCCCTATCATTTTCAAAGAGTGCAAGGGTTACTTGCTGCCGATTATCCTCCAAGAATAGAATTTTGCAACTGGCTATTGCATAAGATCGCTGAAAATGAGAACTTTCCATCGCTCATATTATTAACGGACGAAGCGGGTTTTACCAGAAACGGGATACTTAACTTTCACAACATGCATCAATGGCAAGTTGAAAATCCCAATGCAGTTATTCAGTCGAGACATCAGCAACATTTTTCACTTAACATTTGGGGAGGAATAATAGGGGACTCTATAATTGGACCGTTTTTTTTACCTCATAGGTTAACAGGAGCATCATATAGACATTTTTTGCAAACAGAGTTACCCGTGTTACTTGAAAATGTTCCACTCATAACAAGACAGCGAATGTGGATAATGCACGATGGAGCACCTGCCCATTTTAGTGCAGTTGCTAGGGAATTTTTGAATAACAACTATCATCAACGATGGATAGGTCGAGGAGGTCCGATACCATGGCCAGCTAGGTCTCCTGACCTCAACCCACTCGATTTCTACTTATGGGGACATCTAAAGCAGATCGTCTACTCCACACCAGTTGACAATATCAATGATCTTCGTGAACGAATTGAAAATGGGTTCAACCAGATTCACAATACACCAGGCATTTGCGAAAGAGTAAGGAGTTCCCTTAGAAGACGAGCCGAGCAATGTATTGCTGCAGGGGGCAGTAATTTCGAACACTTGCTTTGATTTTTTTTTCTTAATTTTGTACTATTTTTATATCAATGCAGTTAGTAGTGGATAAATTAGAAATTTGCAAAACGAATTCTAATAAATGCAACAATTTTGTTTAAACGCCTTTTTCTCGGAAACTGTTATTTTTAGCGACTTTGAAAAAGAGTACCTTTTTTGTATAAAAAATGTTGCTTTTTACGATTATGTCACTTTTGTGTCGAAATATTGCAATACAAAAAAGTTACGGCAAAAAATAATCGCGGGCAACCCCTTACACACCACGCTACTGCTTATTTAAAAAATATGACATGAGAATATGCCTAATCCAATTCTTTAACTGCTTGCCCAATTTCATGACTTTGCTACTAACCGTTAACTTTTTGTAGTAAAAAAACCACTTTAGGGGCGCCATCTTTAAAAGGTCTAATCTCCGTTAGGAGGCAATTTAAAGAAAAAAATGTATTTCAACATTTTTCATATTTTAATGTGTAGAATATGCTCCTGAAGTAGCGGCCCGGACTTTTGTAACACCCTGTATATATTGAAGTGTCTAGTGTAAATGCACCTTTAATCTTGATTCTTAATCTATATTCTAATTTAAAAATAATGTGGTTTTAAATTATAAACTTTCACTTTTAATTATTGGAACCTTAAATAGATTAGTTATCACAATTACGAATGCAGAAATATGTAAAATATTTTAGAAATATTTAGAAAACTATCCCAGTGTCCGATTTTTTTCTTAATGGAAGCGGCATGTTAAGCTTTCATAGAACGAACCGCATTTTTCCCACAATGCATGTATAAGTTATAAGGCCAATGTTTAACTTAAGCTAGGTCAGTTGGCCTCGGATGTGGTGAATGAGCGCGCCGTTAAAGTAAACGGAAGCCGGCTTATATCAACAGGTGAAAATGAGTTTAAAGAAATCACTCATATGCAGGCATTTCCGGCGACTTTGCATAAATATTTAATGGCGCAAAGAGCAAACGAATTACTTAAACTCTTTATTTATAAAACAGGAGTAATTCCGTTCTTTCAGCGGTGTAAAAGTTAGTGAAAAAATCATAAATAATTTAACATATCATTTTATCATAATGCCAGCGCATAAATTTTCAAGTAGGCGTGCTTGTGCGCTGCGCTCAACGCAGGACTAATTCAATATTTACATCAGGATTGCCACTCTCCTCTGTCTGCCTCTTTTAATGCATTTTTCTAGGTCATTACCGCTAACTATCATTGTTTAAACGATATTTATGCTATTAGTGTTTGCTTGCTGCTTTCATTAAAAAATCATACTGTATACTTTCACTTGATAAACATTTGCTTTTCCAAGTCGCTTTATTTGTTTCCTCTTAAAGAGGTACAGTTTAATTTATGGAAAATCTTCTTTATAAACGATTTTATTAGGAAATATAACAATTTAAAATATAAATCGCAGTTAGCACATAAATTAGAATTTTTCTTTGACCTTAACATTACGCTTTTAATTTATTAGGGCAATGGTTCCTTACCCTTTTGTGTTAGTGGCACACTTGAAAATCAGTTCAAATTTTGCGACACAAAAATTTTTGTCTTTTGGTTGGATAATTTTGTGACATTCAAATCTAAAAAATTGAAATTCAAATTTTGTTCCCTGAAACCAAGAAAGATTAAAAAACACAACAAATCTTTCTTGGTTTCAGGGGACAAGATTTGTTTTTCAATTTTTGAAGTTAACCAAGGACTAGACCGTTCCACCAAGCTTCTTTTTTCCAAAGTTCGTAGTAAAGACCAGTCTGTCCACCAAAAAAAAAACATTCAAATTTAAAAATCTAAAAGTAAAGAACAGAAAAAAATGCATTTTGCATTTTTTTTACATTTTTTGTAATTTCTGTCGTTGCTCGAACCTAATATTTTTGCTAGATACATTAACACAGCACTTTCTTCCTTTTTTGTTTGTTGAAAGATTCCCTAGTCATTTTTCCACTTTTTTTTCTAAAACATGCGAAATTCTTTTGCAATATTAGAACTTTTGTCTTGAAAGTTAATGTCTATAGGTTTGAGTTTAAGCTCGAATTTTTAAAAAATACTAGAAATAGCATTATCAAAATTTTGAAATCCAAGATATCAAAAAATGACCCTAATCCAAAAACGTTTCCAACATTTTAATCTTCTTTATTAATAGAAATGAAAACTGACTGATAGCACAGCCCAAACCGTTAACTTTAGGAATTCGAAATTTTGCACAGAGGTTCTTTTTGTAACGAAGGCGCACGCTAAGAAGGGATTTTTGGGAATTCGACCTCTAAGGGGGGCGTTAAAAGTACTGAGGTCTGTCAAAGTGATATGTTAGGTATCCAAATTTAAGTAAGCACACAGCAAAATTAAATATTTTGACAATACGTTGACAGTTATTTGCAATTTTTGAATTAATAACTGTTTTCATTGTTTAAATATTTCAATTTATCTACTTAACTGATTAACGATTTTTAAACTGATAAGTATCGACGGAGAAGTGGTGCAATAAATTGTCATTTCCATTATTGGAAATAAGAGTGACGGAATTTGTCTATCAAAAATTAAAAATTTTGCAAAAATTTTCCTGTAATAGAGTCCCTCTTTTAAAATGAAGTCAACGTAATCATTTGATATCCAAATTTAATAGTTGATACAATTTTGGTCCTATATAAGACGTAGATATACATTTGGAGGTAATATTAAAGAAAAATTTTTCAAAATTATTAATTTCGAGCCCTATTGCAAAATTTGCCTTTTTGGTTTTGGCTATTTATTTTTATGAGATCAAAACAAATATCTGTCCTCAAAGCCCACACTGTTTCTAAAAAAATAAAATGGGCAGAGATTAAACATCCCAGTGTTATAATAAAATTGGGTTTTCAATTTTAAAATGAAATCCCGTACAGTTTTTTGTAATTTTTTTTGATAACTTCAATGGAAAATAAATTATGGAAAAGAGAATCAAAGGAGGCTGTCATCCTAGATTGTTAAATTTAAAATTTCGTCTTTGGAAGCAAAAATGTAATTTTTTAATATATCTATTCAGTTTTTAAATTTCAAAAATACATGATGAATATTTTCGAAGGGATATTTCAAATTTAATTTTTTTTTTAAATCCAAATGCTGGATCATTATTTTAAGAAATTTTGAAAACAATATTTAAATTGTAACCAAATCTAAACTGTTATTACTCAAATTAAGTAAAATATTTTTTTATGTTGATTTTTTTTTAAACTGTTAGATTTGAATCTTACCACCAAATACAATATGTCACATTAGTCATGTCATATGATTGTTCCGTTTTTTTGTGTTTTGTAGATACGTCGCCATGTGCAACATGTGATTGAATAAATGTCTTTCGCGTTCAACAAATCTTAAATAAATACACTTATATTTCTCTGCATGAATTAATTCAATACCACCTGCATATTACATCTTAACGGGTTATGGGCCCAGGTGTGATTTCAAGTGTGATATTTGGTTGTGCAAATTTTAAGGTTACATTAATACGTGCAGTCAGATACTAAGAAATAGCAATGAGTGTAATCGAGATTTTTGAACTGAGAAAGAACAATTATGATTCCTGGAAGATTCATGCCCAGGCTATGCTGGTAAAAAATGGTTTTGGGGTTATGTTGATGGTAGCAAACCAGTTTGACTGCAGATGATGCTGCTGCTTGTGAACTCGAGCACAGAAATTGACATGAAAAAGATCAAATGGCCAAAGCTGATCTAATATTGTCAATTAGAGCTGATGAGCTTCACCATATTGGTGACTGTGTGACGGCCAGGGATGTGTGGCTTAGATTGGAGTCTGTTTTTGCTCCCCAAAGACCTTTGAAGAAAGTGCAATTATTAAAGACATTGTTTACTAAACTTTAAGAAGGAAGCGACATTCGAGAACATGTTCGTCGATTTCTTGGTTCACTGGATGAATTAACTATAATGAAAATCAATTTTAATCCAGATGTTGTATCAATTGCTTTGTTGAAATTTTGAAGTAGGTATTTTGAGCAAAAATTCAAATATTTTATTATAATAAATCAAAATTTCGAATTGTTGCTCAAAATTTCAAAATTTAAACCTGAACTTTCATTTTCTTCTTTCATATTTAATTGAAAACCTCGCAAAAAAAAACATTAAAATTTCAATAGAAAAAAGGTTACATTTATAAAAAGAGCCTAAATTTCAAGTCTTTAAATTTTTATGAAGAAAATTGAAATTTCTAAATCAACGACAACATTTCGAGAAAAAATTCAGTTTTCTCCTAAAGTTAAAATTTAAGAAAAATAAAGACAAAAATTTTCCAGTTTTAGCTAAAAGTTTCATGCAAGAACTTAAAATTTTGAGAAACTGGAACTTTATGAAATCAAATACTAACGCAAGAGGTCGATATTTTTAAACTGAATATTTTATAATGCAGAAGTAAAATATTTTCGAAAAAACAAAATTTCGACTTTTAAACTCAACAACAAAAATATAAAAACCAGCAATATCCAGACTAAAGAGAAAACGTTATAAATAAGTCGACATTTTCAGAAAAAAATTGATTTTAAAGTAAACATGGAATAAGTTTCAAAATTGTCAGGAAAAGGAAATCATCAATGATTTGGTTTTAAATTCGGTACTTCGAGTTTTTCTGGAATTTTTTTTTAAAAAATCCAAATGAAGCCGACAAGCTGATCTAATATTGTCAATTCAAGCTGATGAGCTACACCAAGTTAGTGACTGTATGACGTCCAGGGATATGTGGCTTAGATTGGAGTCTGTTTTTGCTCCTCAAGGACCTTTGAAGAAAGTGCAAATATTAAATACATTATTGTTTACTAAACTTCAAGAAGAAAGCGACATTCGAGAACATGTTCGTCAATTTTTTGCTTCACTGGATAAATTAACTAAAATGAAAATCAATTTTCATTCAGATGTTGTATCAATTGCTTTCTTATATCGTTTGCCTGCTAGTTTTGAGCAGTTTAGGCTAGCAATTAAAGCTCCTGATGAGTTGCCATCTGCTGAAATGCTAAAAGCAAAAATATTTGAGCTCGCTGAAACTTAAAGTAATGATGAGTTGGTTCAAGCTGCAGGAGCAATGGCCGTTAGAAACAACTCCAAAGGGGCAAGACACAAGAAGCTTAATCACAATAATAGTAAGTCTGATAAACAAAGTAAGATTTGTTGCTATAATTGTGGAACTTAAGGTAATAAATCTCCAGAATGTAAAGAGCCCAGTAAAGCTGGTCATTCAAATAGACGTGGTCCAAGAAGACAAGCTGCAAACACTGCTGATGAGTCATATAGTGTTTGTTTTAGTGCTCATGCTCATAATATTGATGAGTGTAAGTTGTTGTCCAATGAACCTTGGATTTTGGACAGTGGATGTACTAGTCATTTATGCAATAACATTGTAAAGTTTGATGTTTTGGAAGAATCAACTTATGGTACTCCGAATTTAGCAAGTAATGCATCAACGACTGTTCAAGGATCTGGAAAAGTGGTGATTTCTATGAATCACGAGGGATACTTAAAGGTGGTTAAGCTAAAAAATACTTTATTTGTTCCTGATTTAAGATCAAACTTAGTGTCAGTGGCCAAGACTACTGATACACGCCATGAAGTTACATTTACCAAGGATTAAGCAACAATTACTGATCAAGAAAGCAGAGTGAGACTTACTGCAGTTCGAAAGAATAACTTATATTTTCTTTCAAAAATTCACAGTTTGCTAATGTATTAGCCCTTGTGAGTCAAAATGATCTTAAAGATTGGCACGAGAAATTAAGCCATTCAAGGACGTGACCAAGACAATTAAAAATGCCATGGGTGTAGATGCTGGAAAAGTAGAATAACCAGAGGGTGATGTATGCATCAAAGAAAAAATGACCAGATTACCTTACACGAAAAGTAAATCACCGCGTAAAGAGATTTTGAAAATTCTACATTCAGATGTTATTGGAAAAACTTGAGTACAATCACTGAACGGTGCTAAGTATTTTATTACCTTCATAGATGATGCCTCTAGATAGTCAGAAATTTACCTTCTAGGAAGAAAAAGCAAAGTGATCTTAGAATTAGAGCAATACAAGAGTCACATGGAGAATCAGACGGGAAAAGTATTAAATGTGTTCAGTCTAATAATGGTAGAGAATATTGTAGTACTGAATTTGATGGTCAACTTAAAAGTTATGGTATTCAACGAAGGCTTACTAAACTACATACTCCACAACAAAATGGAATGGCAGAACGTTCTAATCGTACAATCATTGAAATGGCGTGATGTCTGTTACTTCAATTAAAACTCCCTCAAACATTTTGGGCTAAAGCTGTAGCCACAGCTTGTTATATTTGTAATAGATCGCCTGCGTCTGCTCTTGGTGAAATGTCTCCCTATGAAAAGCTAAAAGGTGAAAAACCTCATAGATCAAATCTACATGTTTTTGGGTCTACCGTATATGGGTTGAATAAAAATCCTACCAAACATAAATTTGCTCCTAGGTCAATTAAAAAAATTTTTGTTGGATATCCACGTGAAGCAAAGAAATTCCGGGTATGGTTACCTGATGAAAGAAAAATTGTGCTTACTCTTGATTAAAGTTTGTGAAAGGTACTACAGATTAAAGTGATGATGATAGACTAGGAGACTTTTTAGATGAACAAAATACTGACGGTCAAGATACCTCTAATCATAATGATAGTGCAATACAAATTGTTAACACAAATGTACCAGTTGTACAATCTAGTCCAAAGAAGAGTAATTCAGATATTTGTAGTCCAAAGAAAAGTACTAAAGCAAATAGTAGCTCACCTAGTCAAGTTCTAAGGCCGCCTTCGGTTCCATTAAATCAGCACCCACCTCGAGGTCGTGGTAGACCAAAAATATTACGTTCCGGACGTAGGGGTCGACCTCGAAAAATATTTCATTTCAAGCAAGAAAGTGGAGATGGTATTCTAGGTGGAGATATAGGTGATAATGTGTTTACTGATGGAAAAGGTGAAGATAGTGAAATGTTTGCTGGTGCAGCAGAAGTGTCAGTCAACGAAGCACTAAATGGTGACGAGAAGAAAGCATGGGAAGGTGCAATTTAGTCGGAAGTCACTAGTTTAATAAAACGTTCTTGAAATACCTATTGAAATAATTAAATATGAAGATGGTCAAAATGTTGTTGGATCCCGAGTTGTTCTAACTAAAAAGTATCAACCCGATCGATCAGTAGATCGATTTAAAGCCAGGATTGTAGCCAAAGGACACAACCAAAGATTTGGAATAGATTATCACCAAGCTTCGACTCCAGTGGCTAGACTACAGTCGATTCCCCTCTTGATGACTATTTCTGCTACGTATGGTTTGTAGGTACATCAGATTGATATTGTGACAGGCTACATAAATGGTGTTCTTGATGAAGTAGTACTTATGAAGATTCCTAATATGCTAGAAAAAATCTTGAAGAGAATAGCTAATGATGCTGATAAAAACATTAGTCATAAAGCTAAGACATTATTGAGTGCTATAAAGGTTGGTGATGATGTGTGCAGGCTCAACAAGGTCTTATATGGACTTTGTCAAGATGAAAGGAAGTGAAATAAGGTTACAGATGAGAAGTTAAAGAGTCTAGGATTAACTCTAACCATAGATGGATCATGTCTTTATTATGCAAATCGTAGTAATGATCTAATGTTTAGGTACTGTGGTGAGTCGAGTTCTACTAAACTGTTCTAATTCCTCGTTTGTTTTATTTAATTGAATTTTTTTTTCAATATTTTCTTGGAAATATTAAATCTACAAATATTGTGCTATATAAAATTTTTTGTAACATAACGTTTTGCGTGGGAAACAGATTTCTTAGCGTTCACAAATTAGATAAGGGTTATTTGTTAGGCCTGGTTTGTTTCAAGCACAGATACCTAAGCTGAGTAAAATATCATGTTAGTTTTGAAGGACGGCTGAAAAGTAGAGTAATAAATAAGGGTAAGGGCCGATAACGGAGACCGTAGCAAATATCTCGGCAAGACCATGTGGTGGTAGACTGGAGGAATTTTACGTTCAAAAAACGCCCTTATAAACACGTACAATTGTAAGTTATTTAAATTTCAATTATCGAAGTAAAACTTGCAAGATAAAGGGACGACATTATTCAAAAGGGGTTTGCAGTTTGATTTGCACTTTAAGAATCCTTTTCAAAATTGATTTAAGGGCTAATTTGGATTAGAAATATTTAAATTAGTAGAAATTCTGCATCCTCATGTCCTCTAGCGAGATGCAGAGGATGTCTTTCGGTCCCCAGAAGTTAAGGGTAGGGGAATAAAAAGATAAACAAGAACGACAAATTTTAAAAATAGTCAAGAACTAAACTTCGATGAAATTAGTTTAAAAATTATAGTCAAGAACTAAACTTCGATGAAATTAGTTTAAAAATTATGGTCAACTTCCGAACTTATAAAAACGAGTACGGAATACGGGAGTTAAAAAATAAAAAATTACTTTTGTTTGTGCTAATTAACACAAAAAAAAACAATTTCTGTTCAACGTGAAGTTCTTGTGCCATTTGCGGGAGGTTTGCTACGGGATAAATAGGCAAGTAAATTTTAAATTCTCCGATGATTTTGTTTGATGGTTTTTGCTCTTATATGATTTAACTAACTTTTCCTAAAATTTGAGAAAATACTTGTTCCTAACTTTGATCAATATGGGGTTGGGGGGCGTACAAAAAAAAGGAATTTAAAAATTTCACAACAAACCGAATGAATGAGCAAGTCGTTGTTAGAAAATAATTATAGGGCCAAGAACCCTACCGTTGACTGGTGCAACTACCAGTCTCAGTTTCAAAAAGGGAAACAAAAATAAAACAAAATAAAAAATACAAAGACAAGAAAACGAAAAGGAAATAAAGCGCATTCGCTTCATACAAACATTTTCATTTCCTTAAGGTAGATGTTCGTGTTTTGCTGTTGGAAGCTGAGTTTCCAGGGGTTCCAAAATAATTTATACCCATCACCACAAAGGTCCGGCAACTGGCAGCAGACACATATATTTGGGTTTTACTGATGATGTTCTGCAAGTTCTAGAAACGTGGGCATTGTACACCTTAACATCCTAGAAGCATAAGCCACAATGAGCTCTTACCTAGTTCTTGTTTTGGTGTATTCACCTAGTGCTACCGCATTCGCAGATTCTCCTTCGAAGGTTGCTTGAATCCCAAAAATATAGGACAAGACAACCTGGCCCAAAGAGAGCCTTATAGATCTGTTGACAAATGGGGAGTACTAACGTAGGCGGACGAGCAGTATCAGCATCAGCTCTCGTTAGGGAGATGTTTTGATGATAGAAATGAGAACTTCTTGCCAGTTTCTAACTTTAATTTCAATGTTTTGTGCTAAGTCAAGCAAGCCACTTTCTAAGCCAGAAAACGCCCCTTCTATTAGAACAGTAGCCGTAGAAGTAGATGTAGTGTTGGAAGGGCAAATTCTGCTCAGAAAGTTTCTACGAAATCTGAACAATATTTCAAGTCTATTTTATGACACTGGTTTAAGTTCGAGTGATTGAGTTTGGTATGAGAAAAACAGAAAACAAACAAAGGAACAAGTTAACAAAGGAAAGAAAGAAAGAGTGAGAAACGAGAGATCTGTAAGATTGAATCAACATTTATAAATTTGATTTATTACGATAAATCACAACTTCATTTCCAAGCTTGAGCTCCATTTTTTCGTAGCATTATCCTTTGGATATTGTTAGCTCAAAGCTTTAACAGGAAACTGTATGCTATGTGAAGTATGCTTGCATTAAGAAACGACAAAAACAAAAAAATTGGGAAAAAAAAAACAGACACCTGAAAATAGTTTGAGAACCTCTGTGTACAAACTAACCAGCGAACGCTCACCGATAATCAGGTACAAAGTTAGCTGCATTTGGTTTGAAAACCTTCGAGTACAAACTAAATGGCCCAGCTGGGGAAAGCATTGCGATTATTAGGGTTAAAATAAACTTTGGGAAATTAATAACCGACGCACCATATACGAGCGAAAGAGTTAGACAAAGAATGTCAGATTAATTGTGCTTAAGGAATTCTCTTAATTTTCTAAAGAAATATTTCTCTCAGATCTGTGTCCAGCAAATTTAAACAAGTTGAAACAAACAGGTTTACTTTTATTTTGTTGTATTATGTTTAAGAACACTTGAAAATCACAAACTTGAAATTTTGTTGATTTATTTTTTGGCCAATTGTAATAAAACGTTGAGGTCAATTGTTGTTTGAATTTGATAACACTTCCCTGTCGACTCTACGAGCTGGGGTTACAATTTATTGGAATAAAATAATTTTAAACACAACGTAGACAAATTGGGTCCGAAAATCGAAGTAAATTATTCTTCGAAAATTTTTAAAGATGAGCAAAATTCGACAATTTTGAAAACTTATATACAATCACTGGTTACGGTCACAAACGGCTGGCTAGTGATCACAGTACTTATAGTCCAAAGAAAAGTACTATGGCAAATAGTAGCTCACATAGTCAAGTTCTAACGCCGCCTTCGATTTCATTAAATCAACACCCACCTCGAGGTCGTGGTAGACTAAAAATATTACGTTCCAGACGTAGGAATCGTCCTCAAAAAATATTTCATTCCCAGCAAGAAAGTGGAGATAGTATTTCAGGTAAAGAAATAGATGATAATGTATTTACTGATGGAGAAGGTGAAGATAGTGAAATATTTGCTATTGTAGCAGAAGTGTCAGTCAGTGAAGCACCAAATGGTGACGAAAAAAAAAAGCATGGGAACGTGCAATCCAGTCGGAAGTCACTAGTTTAATAATAAATAATACAATTAAAAGAGTTAAATATGAAGAAGGTCAAAATGTTGTTAAATCCCGAGTTGTTCCAATTAAAAAGTATCAACCCGATGCATCAGTAAAAGGATTTAAAGCCAGGATTGTAGCCAAAGGACACAACCAAAGATTTGGAGTAGATTATCACCAAGCTTCGGCTCCAGTGGCTAGACTACAGACGATTCCCCTCTTGATGGCTATTTCTGCTAGCTATGGTTTGTAAGTACATTAGATTGATATTGTGACAGGCTACCCGAATGTTCTTGACGAAGTATAGTAATTATGGAGATACCTGATATGCTAGAAAAAATGTTGAAGGGAATAGCTTATGATGCTAAGAAATTATTGAGTGCTATAAATACTGGTGGTGATGTGTGTAGGCTCAGCAAGGCCTTATATGGACTTCGTCAAGGTGGAAGGAAATGAAATGAGGCTAAAGATGCGAAGTTAAAGAGTCTAGGATTAACTTCAACCATAGGTGAACCATGTCTTTACTATCCAAATCGTGGCAATGATGTAATGTTCCTCTTCAAGAGAATAGCTAATGATGCTGATAAAAACATTAGTCATAAAGCTGCGAAATTATTAAGTGCTATAAAGGCTGGTGATGATGTGTGTAGGCTCAGGAAGGCCTTATATGGACTTCGTTAAGATGGAAGGAAGTGAAATAAGGTCTTAGATGAGAAGTTAAAGAGTCTAGGATTAACTACAACCATAGGTGAACCAAGTCTTTGCTATGCAAATTGTGGCAATGATGTAATGTTCCTGGTACTTTATGTAAATGATATTCTTATTGCATCTAAAAGTACAAAGTGAATTAAAGAAATTAAACAACGATTTGTAGCCAAGTTCGAAGTGAATGATCCAGGACTAGCTAACTTTTGTCTAGGACTTAAAATAAACCAAGCCAAAGATAAAATAGGTATTAACTAAAGAAGCTATATTCTAGATATTATACAACGGTTTGGAATGAGCAATTGTAATACTGTCTCTATACAATCGGAACTAAAATTTTATAAATCAAATGACGGCTCAAGTGATGGCTCGTACGAGAAGTTTCCATATCGTGAACTCATTGGTGGCCTGATGTACTTATCGGTGTCTAAGAGACCAGATATATCAAACACCGTGACCAGGCTGGCACAGTTTACGAGTTGCCCTAAAAAGTGGCATATTGTCAAGGCTAAAAGAGTACTAAGATACCTTGCTGGAACCAAAGATTTAGGACTAGTCTATAATAAATCAAATGAACCAGTTATTGGATATTCAGATGCTGATTGGGGAGGTGATACCACTGACCTCTGCTCCTTCACAGAATATGTATTTACATTAAGCAATGCAGCTATATCCTGGAGATCACAGAAACAGCAAAGAGTTGCTTTATCAACCACAGAGGCTGAGTATGTCAGTTTATCTGAAACTCTCAAGGAAGCAGTATATTTAAGAGACCAATTGATGGAGATTGGTTTAGATAAATTAGGCAAAATAACAGTATTTACTGATAATAGAGGTGCTTAATGTATAGCCAATAATCCAGTATTCCACAATCGCACTTCATCACTTCATCAGAAGTACAATCAAGGCTAAGTTGGTGGATGTGCAACGTATTCCTACACAGGAAATGGTAGCTGATATTTTAACAAAGCCATTGGCTCGCGTGAATCATAAATGTTGTGTTTTTAAACTGCGACTGATAAATATTAAGTTTTAGTGACGTACGTTTTGAGAGGGGAGTGTTAGATTTGAATCTTCCCGCCAAATACGATACGTCACGTTGGTTATATTATGATATGCAACATGTGATTAAATAAATGTCTTTTGTGTTCAATTAATCTTAAATGAATATACAGTAAAACCCGGCTTAACGCGGGGGTTACGTTCCAACCAAGTAGAGCGTTATACAAAACAGCGTTAAACGAGGTTATCTCTTCAAGTACCTAATGGGGTTAGGGAAAAACTGGTCTAAAAAGCAAGTCATCATTTATGTTTAGATCATTCGGATTCTTCTGCATTTCCCATTTTCCGCTTTCTCATTAAGAAGGCGCCTAATGTCATTTGTGTTTTTCTTGAGTGCCCTATAAAATGTGTGAGCATGTGGGAAAGGCATCCATGGCACCTTGTCTTGCCTTTGAATTTCTATCAAAATCTGCCTCATTTTTAATAAATTGGTTTATAATTTCTGTTATAGTGGCTAACCTTGTTTTTAGAAATGCCGTTGAAAATTTTTTTTGTTCTTCAGGATCACTATTTTCAATATTTTTGTATTGTTCTTAATCCACTATTTCTTTGAGCTCATTATTAACATTTCTTTGAGACCTTTAACATTTCTAAACCTGTTTGTTTCGCTAATTCGACTATTTCGTTCATATCAACAGTTTATAGTGTCACCGTCCTCGTTTAGATCTTGCCAAATATTTTTACACACTCCGTTCAAACCTTTTTTCGTAACTTCATTAAATATATATATATATATATATATATATACTTTAAAATTTAGGGGAAGCCCAATGGTGCGTGCCATTTTCAGGTAATCTCATTGTTCCAATAAAAAAGCGTTAAACCGAAACAGCGCTAAACTGAGCAGCGTTAAGCGGAGTCTTGTTGTACTTATATTTCTCTACATGTGCATTTAACAATTAATCACTGCCACCTGCATATTACATCTTAGTAAAAACCCCAACTATGTCCTATCTTAATGCATGCTCTGTACTTAATGATTTGATTTTAAACATCCCAAATTTGTTTAAAAAATTTTGGTAACGAACGCTTCATCCTTCACTAATTGTAAGTATTATTTGGATTTTATCATTATTCATCCTGGATCCCACCTAATATTTTTTTGGGCGGACCAAAAACTCAAAAAATGTTTCTGTTTTAGCTTAAATTTTTAATTGTTTCAGAAAATTTTAAATTTATACGGAAAAGATTATTTATCTAAAAATTTCAACTATAAATTATAAACTTCGAAAAATTTTTATGTTCTTATGTATTTTTTCTTATATTTATTATTTTTTATTGTTTCTTCTTTTAAATCCTGCATTTGTTTAAAGTTGTTACTTTTTCCCAAATTCCGGGTTGAAAGTTGCAATTTTTGTATATATTTTTTTAACTTTCATCCAAAAATTCCAATTTTTATTACAATTTTAACATTTCGACTTTTTTTATAAAATTTCTAACTTAACCTTGAACTTTAGACCTTTTTTCAACGTATTACCTCAAAATTTAAACTTCTTTTTCGACATTTTTTCTTTGAAATTTATAGTAAAAATTTGATTTTTTTTTTATAAAGTGTGTTTCAAAATTTCTATTTTTTTTCAAAATTTCAAACTAAGATAATGTCTACAATTCTAAAATGTCAAATATAAGATCGAAATTATCAAAAATTATTATTTTATACTTTTTTATTTCTATGTTTTGAGATCGAACTTGAAGATTCATTTTAATTTTTCTTCACAATTGCAGTTTAAATTCAGAATAATTTTTCAAAATTTGATCGATTTTGTGTCACTCAGTTTTGATTTCCCTATTCCTTCGATGTTTTTTTTATTACATAATTAAATCTATTTACATATCGATTAAGTATACTTTTTATTTTAAGAAAGATGTTGTTGCAGGGAGATCTGTTTTCTGGACTTAACGATGGACTTATTAGTCGGGCGGAAGCGTTAGCTGCTGTAGATATCAAACACCAAAGTTCTGGTGGACCTGGGGGCCTTCCACAGCTCAAGCATGATATGATGTATCATCACACGATGGGGGCGCCCCCTCCGACAAGTAGACCTCATCAGGTAAGATTCCATTTGGTTAACAGACCGAAGCTAGAAATGTCCTAAAAAAAAACTTAAAAGTCGCCATAATATAACGTAAGAACTGAAAATTTCGATTCGATTCAAAATATAATACGTTGCCTGCCAAATGTGGGTCCATATGTGATGTAATTATTTTAGTTCCCAAAGGAGTGATGGATTACACCATGAAATTTCTGAATTGTGTGCAAACTAAACTACCCCTATTTTAGTAATAGGGAGGGTCTTAGTTACATCTATAATACATTATGTATGAATTATTAGCACCCTTGAACCCTGTAAATGATATAAACAGAAATAAATATACCCCCTTTTACACTGCATCTTGTTACAGGGTTTTAAAAACCATACAGCTTTTTAAAAAGCTGCCTTATTATATTACGCGGTCACATTTTAGGGAAATTTTACCATTTCACAATTTTTTCCGAAAATTTCAGCATTTCCTTATATTTTAATTCCTAGCAGATTTTGACTTATCAGAATTTATCTTTTGCCTCGAATTTGTTCAATATTTTGATAAAAACTAAAAATATTTATCTGAAAATGTTGATGATTTTTTCGAGATTTTAGGGTGGGGCAGATCGGGGCGTATGTCTGCTTCCGATTTAAAGAGTCAAGAGAAAAGTCCGAAAATTTCATTTTTTCTCAAAATGTCGATAACATTTGACCCTTTGGGCAATTTCAAGTGTTTACTAAATTTCGTCCTTTTTCTCGAAATTTCGCCCTTTTTCTCAAAATTTTGATCTTTTTCTAAAAATTCTTATTTTTGTTTTTTAAATTTGTTTCTTCTTTCCAAATTTTCGATTAAAAAATCGGAATTTCTAGAAATGAAAGCGAATTTAAAATAATAGGAATTTCGATATTTTTTTTAAATCAGTCTTTTTTTTGAAAATTTGAGATTTATCTTACAATCCGATCCTATATATTTCTAGAAATCTTAATATTTTTCCTCACAATTGGTTTTTTTTTAAATTTTGATATTTTTTCATGATTCGTTCTTTTTTATAAATGACTATTCTCAAAATTGCATTTCTCTCTTAAAATTCGACTTCCTTCGGAAAATTTCGAATCTTTTCTTCATTTGGTAGATTTTCTGCAGTTTTTCGACTGTTTTCCGAGACTTTGTTTTTTTTTTCGAAATTTTTATCATTTTTATTAACATCGGATTTTGTTTTTTTTTTTTAATTTCACAATACTTTTATTTTTATGTCATAATTTAAATAGTATTGATTGAGATATCAAAAGGATTAGTATGTGTACCTCGTAGTAAAAACACATTCCCGGACTTCGATGTTTGTCGGCTTTGCTAACGCGTAGGTCACAATTTACATCGTCGTCGGAGAATATTTTGCTTTTACTATTAGATACTCAATACAATATACTATATCTCATCGTTTTAATTATACACGTAAATTCAGGAATTGTAATACAAAACTTCTATTGGTTTATTATAGAACGTAAGCAAAATTAAAAAGTTTTTACATAATGCCCAAGCGAAATTACCTTATTTATCTTTTGCGTATGCTGCTCGCGGAATTGAAAAAACATAAAAGCGGATATACAATCAAATCATGACGAGCTTTGTTAATTAAAACCTGCAGATTTCCCGAATATAAAAAAAAACACAATAAAGTTTTATTTTATAGGCCCAATCAGGCGGTAACCGTTATGTGTTTTGTGGAAAAAAGTACACACGCGAAATGATAAATACGGCAGAAAAATAAAGCTAACGCAATATATAAAATTCTGAACATTGTGTCGTTTTTATTGCATGCCTACATGAAATTATGGGCAATCATGACCCAAAGGGATATGGCTATAAAATTCTGTAGTAAACACGACAATTTTATCCCGAATATCGTTATTTACTCTTTCTATGGCGTATTCCACAAAATATAACGCTATTGCCAACGAAGTTGAGTCAAGTTATGCGTCTATTTCCATATTTGGTTGTTCATCACGGTTTTTTGGCACTTGTAACTGAATCACTTTCAAAAGTTCGCAAATGTTCAGCCGCTTGCGTGTCTATTTCAATTTATCCACCCCATATCCTAAATTATTTTTTCTGGAAGTGGGGCAGTAATCAGGAATTTTACAAAAGAAATTTTAAATGTACAACAAAAACTACTCGAAATTTCATAGATTTATCTTAAAATTAAAAGAAACAAAAGGTTCTAAAAAATCTCGAACTTAAAGTCGACAGTTAACAAAAACTACGTGTGGGTTAATGTTAAAATTTTTAAGAAAACAAAATGCACAAAAATTTTGAAATTTCGAACTCAGGCGCGACTTTTGCGAGGCCCTTGTCTTTGTGGAATTAGTTTTAATGATGATGCTTGAAGAGAAACGCAAAGTTATAAATAAGTAAATTTAGAGTTCTAAAATTGTTTATTGGAAATTAGGAAAGATTGGTAAACACAAAGATAAAAAATTTATTAATCAGGAAAAATTAAGGTGCATTAATGTCTTAAAAGAATCAGGGATTCAGAAATGATGTTTGCGGCTTTTTTTAAGACTAAAATCAATAATTAAATCATACATTGAAATACAAATCGTTTCCCCTGAAACCAAGAAAGATTAAAAAACACAACAGGGGTTACTCTAATGCGTTTCGATAACCAAGCTATCATCTTCAGAGAGATACTGTATCTATATATGTATTGTTAGTAGAAGTCAATAATAAGTGAGTTAATTGTCAATTCTGGTGATCAAGTTGAGTTCAGTAATAAAGTGGGTCTTATTCGATAAGTGTAATCAATCGAACCGATAAGCCCGTAACAGTATCAGTAACAGTATCTAGAATTAGTATCTCTCTGAAGGTGATAGCTTGGCTGTCGAAACGCGTTTGAGCAACCTTCGTTGTGTTTTTTAATCTTTCTTGGTTTCAAGGAACAAGATTTGTATTTCAATTTTTGAAGATAATCAAGGACCAGTCGTTCCACCAAAATTAAATCATAATAAAATTTTAAAATTTCGACTCTTTTCAAAGTTTCTCATTTTACGAAAATTTCATACTTGTTTCAAAGCTTCCACTTTAACTGAAAGTTTCAATGTTCACCTTTTTTTTAAATATTTCAATTTTTTTTAATTTCCAGTTTCTAAAATTTCAGCTTCTCTAAAAAACTCGAAATGTCGAGTTTTTTTTAATGAATATCTAGATATCCAATTTTATTTCTAAGTTTTGAATTTTTTTACCAAAATTTAGACTTTTTCAAAACTTTCGCTTTAAATTTTTTTTCAAACAATTTTCAACTATCTACAATGTCGACATTTTTTAAATTTTTTTGAAAATTTCGACTCTAAAAATTTCAGCTCTAAAAATTTTGACTGAAAATTTCGATTTTTCTGATAATTTAGACCTTTTTCTAATCCTTCTCTTTTCAACATTCTAGATTTTTTTAAAAAGCTTGGCACCGAACATTTTTTGAATTATCAAATTTTTTGAAAAATTGTATTTTTTTAAAATTTCGATTTGATTTTGACTTCTCATCAAAATTTAGGTGTTTTAAGACTTTCGTCCTTCAAAATTTCGACTTTTTTGGTTTAATTTTAATTTTGGCTTTTGAAAATGTTGATTTTATTTTCCAAAAATTTCGACAGCTTTTCAATTATTTCGAAAAATTAAACTTTTTCAGAATGTCAATTTTTTTCAACGTTTTCAATTTTTTTCGAAAACCTCGTCATTTTTTTTCTTTTAATTAAATTCTTTCTAAGATTTGTGACTTTTCAATTTTTTTTTCAAAGTTTTAACTAACAAAAATGTTGAAATTTTTAATATTGTTGCGGGCTATCGGTTCGAATTGATTAACACGTGAATTGAATAATACCCACTTTATTTTCAAACTAAACTCGCATCACTACAACTGAACAATTAACTCACTTATTGACTTATAACGGCTAACTCACTACTTAACTACTCTGACTCTAACTGACTGGTTGACTCGAGGAAAAGGCGACCGCCTTATACAGTTTAGGCTCCCAGGTTCTAAAAATATCCCTCAGATAAGGCTTATCGTTTGCCGAAATTTCTGGAACGCTTATCTGCCATTTGCTTCATTATCGCGGCCGCTTTTCCCTTATCAGAACTTTCTAGAAACTTTTCTTACGTACTAAATTCTACAATTTACATTTCGTTTCTTCAATATTTTTGAGTTGTTTTCGAAATTAGAAATTTTCAAAAATTTAGATTTTTAGCAGTTTTCACTGAAAATTATTTTTTTTTAATCTCGACATTTCCTCATAATTTTGAATATTTTTAAGTTTTATAACTCTCTTTTAAAATTTGAATTTTATTTTCAAAATTTTGGCCATTTTTTTAAATGTTGATTGGTTTTAAATCCTAAACTTTTTTTGGAAGCTCAATTTTCTATGAAAGCTTCAACATTTTTCAAGATTTTGACTTTTTTTTGGAAATTTTGAATGCGTCGAGAATTTCCACTTTCTTTAGAATTTTCGTCCAAATTTCGATTATTCTGATAATTTCCACCTTTTTTTAATTTATCTCTTTTCATCATTCTAGATTTTTTTAAAAAGCTTGGCACCGAAAATTTTTTAAATTGTCCAATTTTTTGAAAAATAGTATTTTTTCAAAATTTCGAAATTCTTTCAAAATTTTGACTTTATTAAATTTTGACTTCTCATCAAAATTTTTAAGTCTTTCGACTTTTAAAATTTTGATTTTTTTTAAATCTCTTACTTGGTTTCTTTTTAATTTTGGCTTTTGAAAATGTAGTTTTTATTTTCCAAATATTTCGACAGCTTTTCAATTATTTCAAAAAATTGAACTTTTTCAAAATGTCAATTTTTTCCAACGTTTTCCCTTTTTCTTTTAAAAACTTCGTCATTTTTTCTTTTAATTGATTTTTTCAAGATTTGTGTGTTTTCTAGTTTTTTTTAAAGTTCTGACTACCAAACATTTTAAAATTTTTAATAATTTTGGGTTGTTTTCAAAATTAGGACTTTTCAAAAATTTAGGTTTTTAGGAGTGTTCACAGAAAATTCATTTGTTTTTAATCTCGAGGTTTCCTCATAATTTTCAATATTTCTTAAATTTTAGATTTTCTTTAAATAAAATTTTTTTTTTGAAAATTTGGCAATTTTTTGAAATGTTAATTTTTTCAAAGCCTAAACTTTTTTTGGAAGCTTAACATCTTATGAAAGATTTTGTTTTTAATTTTTATTTGGTTTCTTCTTAATTTTGGCTTTTAAAAAATGTAGATTTTATTTTCCAAAAATTTCGACAACTTTTAAAAATGTTGACTTTTTGAAAATTCCACTCCAAAAAATCTTACTTTTTTAAAATTTAATGTCTTTAAAATTCAACTTTTACAAAAATGTCTACCTTTTTTTTGAAAACTTTGGATTTTTATTACAAATTTCTTTAAAATTCCTTTAAAAAGTCGACATTTTAGAAAAATGTCGACTTTTTTGACATTTTGCACTATTTTACAAAATTTCGATTTTTTTTGATAATTTTGCTGCTATTCAAGACTCTCGATTTTTTTTAATAAATTTCAACCTATTTCAAAGCGGCGACTTTCTGCAGCTTTTTCTGGATTTTGATTTTTTGAATATTTCAACATTTTTTCAAAATTCCAATATTTAATCAAAATTTTTGACTCTAAGAAAATGACACTTAAATTTCTTTTTTAATTTTAATCAACAAAAATTTTCTGTTTGTCAACATTTTTACTTTTCTAGTTTATTTAAAAGTTTAGAATTTTTTAAAATTTTCATATTTCTGCAAAATTAAGACTTTTTAAAAATATCGGCCTTTTTTAAAAATTTAGCTGAAAATGCTTCATGTTTTTAAATTTCTACATTTCTTGAAATTTTGATTATTTTTGAAATTTGGATTATTTTTCAAAAGTTCAACTTTTCTAAAAGTTTTTTTGAAAATTTGTTCATTTTATCAAAATACTTTAAAATGTTGACATCATTTTTCAACAGCATCATTTTTTATTAATTTTAATTTTCAATGAAAATTTCGAAATTTATCGAAATTTCGTCATTTTTCAAAATATTCACTTTCTTTAAAACTTTGCCTTTATTTTAAAATATCGATTTTTTTTAAATATACTAAAATTTTGGATTATTTTTCATTTTAAAGCTTTTCAATTATTTCGAAAAATTGAACTTTTTCACAATGTGAAAAGTGACAATTAATTAAAAATTAAAATTTAAAATAAATCAATCTTTTGAAAAAAAAATGTCTACATTTTAAAATCAAATGATAAAATAAACAAATTTTTGAAAAAACTTTTAGAAAAGTTGAACTCTTGAAAAATAATCCCAGTTTTAAAATAATCAAAATTTTGAAGAAATATGGAACACTTTTTTTTGAAAACCGTCATTTAGGATTTTAGGATTTGTGACTTTTTAACTTTTTTCTCAAAGGTTTAACTAACAAAAATTTCGAAATTTTTAATAATTTGAACTACACTTGTGGGTCGAACTTACATGTTCTTGGTGACTACTGCTCCTAACCGCTGAAATCTATTCAGCTTGGTAGTTAGACGCACTCACCATTTGCGGAGTCCGTTCGTTCCGTTAGAGGAATAGGTTTATTCTTCATGGTAGACCCTTATTGACCGGAAATATTATGGTTTTTTCAATTTATTTAACATTTCTTCGGCCCAGTTCAATGCCGGAAGGGGTATTAGCCCTCGGAGTAGTTGCTTCTTGTGGCTCGGGCTTCAAATATTTAAATTTTTAACACAGTAAATTGATGATAAAACGTCTATTCATGTTAAAATTTCTTTATTTTTCTTTTTTATATTTTAAAATTTTTTTATTTTTAAGTATTTCTTCCTCATTGTTCCCTTTCCATGTTATGGCTGACGAGCTCAAAGGAGAGCGAAACATCAATGTCCAATGCTACAACCTTTTTTATGTATTTTTTTATATTTTGCTAATTTATCAAAAAAACGAATTTTTATTTTTTTTCCATATCTTATTTTTGGTCTCCTATTTTTCATTATTCCCATTCTATGTAAAATAAACTAACCTCTTAATATGTGAACTGTCATGAAGTGACGTTTTAAATAAATGTAAATATCACGTAGTCGCATTTTAAAAACTGTTTAGAAAATTGTCAACAAACCATAAAAATTTAAATATTTCCAAACTGGGCCGAAGAAATGTTAAATAAATTGAAAAAAACATAATATTTCCGGTTAACAAGGGTCTACCATGAAGAATTGAAACTCGATTTTGAAACTCAAAATTTTTGTAAATATAAGCTGGAATTTTGTAAAAAGAATAGTAAAATATTTGGTGCTAACTTAGAAATTTTTCGAAATTACCAAATTTAATGTAATCAGAAAAGTTTGGGAAATAGAAACGTTTTTCGAGAGTAGGCCAATATTTTCAAATCTCAACTTGAGATTTCAAGAAAATGATCTAAGTTACTAGAAAATACAAAGAAAAAATTTTTATAAAGACGAACTTTTGACTTATTTAACAAATTTTTTATAAAAATTCAAACTTCCAAATGTAATCAATATTTTGAAAAATGAGTTGTAATTTTTTGTAAGAAGTAAAAATTTTCATTTAAAACTATCAAATTTGGGAAAAAAACAAAAAAGAGACAGGGTTATATGATTAGAAAAAGTAAAAAAAAAATGAGGAATCAAATGTCCTTACTGGGAGTGTCAAAAAAGTCCTTTTAATTGCATGCTACCACGTACATTGTTTTATTTTTTAAGGGAAGATGTACTTCCTTAGCTTTCATGAAGAACACGCCACCGTTTCCAAAGCCTTTTTTTTATTATGTGACTTTGATCTAATGTTGAGGAAACGGCCGAAATTATTAGAAAAAGGCAACTCTCGAAGAAATTGCAATGAAGTCTCAAAAAAGTAGCAATTTGAGGTAAAAATTCTGAGAAAAAAGTCGAAATTTTCAGAACTTTAAAAAAAGTGTAAACTTCCTAGTTAAAGTTAAATTTCAAGTCCATTGACGCCATAAAAAAACAAATTTTGGCGAAATTTAGAAGAAATATACATTACAATAGCATAGTGTATCTACGTAGCAGTAAAAGTAATACATCCTCGATGTAAATTATGGCTGAGATTTTAGCAAAGGCTAACAAACATTGAAGTCCAGGAATGTGCTTTTACTACTTATTTATATTAAGGAATTTTTAATAATTCATAACATTTTTCATTGCAATTGTCATTGTAAAAGTTACCTACTTTTCCAACCCGGACTAAAATAGTGCAGTAAGATACTTTGGGGCTTAAGTAGCGCCAAGTGAAAAACCAGAAAATCAGAAAAAAATTTGGTAAAAAAGCAGGCATTTAAAAAATTTTCCTTCCGGAATTTTTGGCATTTTAATGCAGGATGAGTTGTTAGTGTGATAAAACCTTATAGTTCTTTTTTTAGGTCGGTTTAGGTCAACTAAATTTCGAAAAAAAAATCTTATTTTGAAAAACAAATCGAAATTTCAGAAAATCACAGGTAAATGTTGAAATTTTCAAAAAAGCCGAATTGTTAGTAAAAGAAAAATTTTGGAAGAATGACCAATTTTGAAAATAAAGTCGAAATGGAGATATTCGAGGAAAAAAGTGTATATTTTGAAGGCAAGCTCAAATTTCGAGAAAAAGATAAACTTTGAAAATTAAGTCAAAATTTCTAAGAGGGCGAATCCTGAGAACAACATTTCGAAAAAATGACTAATTTGAAAAGAAAATTTTAATTTTCAAAAAGTCCTCAAAGCTGTGTATATATACTTTCTGCGTTTGACTATATGAGCCAGAAGGGGCAAGTGCCCACCCGGCTTCACCACGACAATGGGCGATCTTATAAAAAAAAGGAGTAAAGGGATTAGCATGTGAACACAAAATCCATTTACGTTATAAAACGCACACACACTGTCGGTATATTGCAGGTTGTCCGGCTGTGACATAAATCCTGCGGCCCTGCAGTATTAACGTCCCGAAAGTGTAAAGGATCACGACTTTAGGCCTAAAACGTACCGCAAAAGCGTACTTTTATCGTGCTTCATATTTTTAAACAACCATAAAAATAAAAAGAAGGTCGACGTAAAAGCTGCTTTATCGCGTTTAGTCGAGACCCCGTAACAATAGATTAGAGACGTACGCTGGCCATCTATCTCGGGCACGGTAGAATTCCAATGATTCAACGATCCCACCGGGGACATATTTCATCATTAAGGTTCACATTGGTGTAAAGTGGTCATTTGACGTGTAGAACACGACCGGGACCCCTCCCGTAACCCCTCCGAGGCGGCACTACACCCCCGGGAAATGTTCAACCCGACTACGGGGCGAGTCATGTGTTTGCCGACTACAACTACCGTTTGTCAAATGTTGCCTGGCCAACTTGCTTAAGTGTTTGTCTTTATTGTGTTACGGCTCCGCCTGACATTGTTTTCCCACAAGTTGAAGGAAAATGTTCAACTTTTTGTTTACATTACTAAGTACGGATATTCCCTAAACAATACCCTCATGCCAACTTTGTATTATCGGCGGCACACATTCTGGGACACGCCGGCTTGCCGCAAAGGCAAATTGTTTCATTATCATTATCACTATTTTTCAATCTATCTTTACGAAGATTATCACGTTTTTACCATAATTTTTCATTTTAATGTTAAAAAATGTTAGAAAGGAGGAGTGTCCGCAAATTTCACCCACAATTGATGATGGTAGATTTAGAGACGACAAATAAATACGATTTACGAAAAAAAAACTTTAATCATAAAATTTTAGTTTTCAAGTTTTAGGTTAGATTAGAGTTTTACTTCTAGTGTACTCAAATGTATCCATCACTTTCTATTTCATCTGTTTATGTTTTACTTGCTGTCGGAATTGTATTTTTGCTGGGCGTTAAAGTTTTTTTTAAATAGGGAAATAGGGAAAAATATTGACAAACCCAAAGTTTCAATTTTTATTTTATTAATATCATATATGGTTTATTTTGTAATCTTTGCTTTTTAAAATAAATGTACAATGAAGTATAGGCTCATTTTTTAATGTATTGTAACGAAATGTAATTATGGAATTTAGAACTTAAGGAAATTTTCTAGAAAGATCTGATAAGGGAAAGCGGCCGCGATAATGAAGCAAACGACAGATAAGCGTTCCAGAAATGTCGGCAAATGATAAGCCTTATCTGCTGAAAACTTCTAGAACCCGAACCAGATATCTTTATAAAAGGGGCCCGGTTAGCTTTCCCTCAGTTAGACTCAGTCAGTCAGTGTAGTTAATTAGTGAGTTAGTAGTTAGAGGTCAATAAGTGAGTTCATTATTCAGTTGCAGTGTTCCGAGTTTAGTTTGAAAATAAAATGGGTACTATACAACAAGTGTTAATAATCATTGAAACCGATAAGCCGCAACAGTATGTAAGATACTATATCCTGATCCGCAGAAAGAGAGGGCAAAGGGGAAAAATGCCCACGGGCCTGCCCTTTATGGGGGGGGGGAGCACAGTCATCAGCCATGTTAGTATTTCGTAAATTACAAAAATGTTGAAGGCTTCTTTCTCTCGAAATTTCGTGTTAAAACTCAGTATTTTTAGATAATATTAAATTTTGACTCGAAATTTGACTCCCTGATTACCGAAAACTCCATGTTTATGCTTTAAATTTAAAAATGCTTCTTCATTTCAATTTTGTTTGTTTTGAAGCTTTTCTGTTTAAACTTACTCCTTTTTTAATGCCTGCCATTTAAAAGGTCAGATTTAAAAGTAATCCCAAGTTTTTTGGAAAACGAAAATTTTTCAGGTATCAAATTTACAAAAACCCATAGATTCGAGAGTCAAAATTTTGAAAAAAGGGACGCAATTTTCAAAAATGTTCGGATTTTTGACAAATTCTCGTCATTTAAAAAAATGAAAATTTCGAAGGAAGTCGAAATTTTAATGAGAAAATGTTGATGAGAAAGTGTCGAAATTTTCATAAAAGTGAACATTCGGTAAACATGTCGAAAGATTAAAAAAAGCCGTCATTTAAAAAAAATGAAGGATTCAAAAGAAGTCGAAATTTTGATGAGAAAATGTCGAAATTTTTTTTTGACTTAACTATAAGTTAAAAATGTTCAAAAAAAGTGGAGATTTTGAAAAAGAGGTAAAAGTTTAAAAAGAATACAAAATGATCGCGTTTAGAAAAATACAAAATTTTGAGTAAAAATTTGGTAATTGACCTTTCCAACCCTTTTTAATTTTTAATTTCTGTTGCGTTTTTATCGTTAATAAAGTTTAAGAGTTATCAAAATTTTGTGTCAAACGTTTCAAAAAAATTTGATAATTTCAAAAAAGTTAAAATCTTAAACACCTGGTGTTTTACAACAAAATACAAATTAACGAGACGAAATTTTGGATAAAAGTCTAAGTGTAACAAATACGTAAAGATTTTTAAGAAAAGTCAAAATTTTCAAAGCAGCTAAAATTTCGAGAAAAATTCGAAATATTGAAAATAAGTAGATATTTTAAAATATCCAACTTTTTCAAAAAAACTAGAAATTTGTGAAACAATTGAAATTAAATAGGTCTTTATTTTTAAGTAGAATTCCGAATTTTTAAAAAGTAGATATTTTAAAATAAAAAAAGATAAACTTGTTAAAAAAAAATTCGAACTTCCAAAAACAGACGAAATTATAAATTAAACTTTCTTTTTAATTTCTCATTTTTATTGTACGGGGTACGGTAGGAGTTTACGCTTCCAATGAAGACCTGATAATTGGGCGACTTTTGGAGAATCGTTTAGTGATAAACACTCAACGGCAGAATGGAATCAACCCTAAAAACAATAATTGAAAACTCGATAGTGGGTTGGTTCCTTCCTGTAAAATAAAACTTCGTACATTGTATAAAAGGAAGCCAATTTCGAGGTAACTGTTAGTGTTTCACAAAATTTAATATACATCACATGTTAACTATAATGCACAGACCAATAGGTTTGAACATTTATTAGATTCGAAGTTTGGAAACCAAATACCGGTTTCGATCTTGTTAGATCTCGTCAGTTTGGTATATCCAACTCGAATGCTAATAAATATTTCGACAAGTAAGTAATAAAACATTCACAGGTGTCAAGCGAGTGACTCTTTAGTACTACCACCTATTGGTCCATAGAGAAACTATGGCCATCGCCAACAATGTTGTATGCAAGAAGAATGCAACCTAGACTAGAAATCCATGCAGCCCTCTTGCATGTCACATGTTAAGATAAAATTTGTATTTTGGAATATGTAATTTATGAAAAGTCGTCTTTTAAAAAAAATGCATATAAAGAAACATTGCTGCATTTAGAAAACAGAACAAATTATGGAATTTTCTTTCAAAAGGAAAACTTTGAAAATCAGTTTAAAAAAGGTAAAAAAGTGAATTTTTCGAGAAATGTTGAACACCACAGTTTGAACATTTATTAGATTCGAAGTTTGGAAACCAAATACCGGTTTCGATCTTGTTAGATCTCGTCAGTTTGGTATATCCAACTCGAATGCTAATAAATGTTCCGACAAGTAAGTACTAAAACATTCACAGGCGTCGAGCGAGTGACTTTTTAGTACTACCACCTATTGGTCCATAGAGAAACTATGGCCATCGCCAACAATGTCGTATGCAAGAAGAATGCAACCTATTGGTCTGTGCATTATAGAATCCTTGTCTTCTGGGAACTCTCCTAGAGAGCAACCGCTTCGCTAGGTGGCAGTGTTTCAACTGTTGGTAGTTCAGCTACCTATGATTCACTATACACGCCTGGAGGGCTGCATGAATTTGTAGTCTAGGTTGCATTCTTCTTGCATACCACAGTTTGAGATAAAAATCCAAACTTTAAGAGACACTTTCAAAAACCAAACCTTTAGAATGTAGTAAAAATTTCTGGAAATTTAGATTCTAAAAGTTCGAAATTATCAAAAAATCAACCCAATCTCAAGAACAAAAAAAAATATTGAAATTTTGGGAAAACATTTGAAATCGAGAATATATTCGAAATTTTCCAATCAATTTTAAGAAAAATAGTCGAATTTTGCCAATAAAATCGAAATGTAAAAAAAATGAATTTTAATAGCTACTCCGGATTCCGAAAAAAAGGACAAATTTCTAGAAAAGAAAAAGTTTAATTTTGCACAGAAATCCAAAAAGTCGATTTTCCCGAATAAAGACTGAATTAAAAATTTTGAAAAAAAATCGAAATATAAAAAAATGAATTTCAATAACTAGTCCAAATTCCTAAAAGAAAGAAAAATTTCTAAAAAAAAGTGTAATTTTGCATAGATATCCAAAAAGTTGATTTTTCCGGATAAAGTCTAAGTTAAAAATTTTGAAAAAAGTACAGTCGAAATTCCGAAAAAAGACGAACTTCGAGGAAAACTTGAGAAAAGATGGATACTTGGCGCTGAATGTAAAATTTTGAGGAAAAGTCAAATTTCCAGAATACTTGTTTTTCAGTAAAAATTTCTGAAAATTGAGATTCTAAAAGTTTGAGATTATCAACAAATCAACCCAATTTTACGAATAAAAAAAAACCATTAAAATTTTGAGAAAAAATTTGAGATCGAGAAAAAATTCGAAATTTTCCAATCAATTTTAAGAAAAACAGTCGTATTTTGCCAATTAATTTGAAAGGTAAAAAAATGAATTTTAGTAAATAGTTCAAATTCCGAAAAAAAGTCTGAATTAAAAACTTTGAAAAAAGTACAGTCGAAATTCCAAAAAAAGACGAATTTTGAGGAAAACTTAGGAAAAAATAGATGCTTGGCGCTGAATGTAAAATTTTCAGAAAAAGTTAAATTTTCAGAATACTCGCTATTAAAAAGATAAATTTTTAATTTAATATAAATTTTGAGAAAGACGAATTCCAAGGAAAAAGTTTGAAAATACAAAAAAAAATTTTGAAAAAAAGGCGAAATTTTGAGAAAAAGATCAAGGTTTCAACAACGAGGTTGAAATAACGACAAAATATTGAATTTTTGGGAACAAATTTTGTAAAAATTTGAAATATTTACGAGTCACATTTTGTTGAAATTTGGTTAACTGGATGAATTTTAAGAAAAGTCGGACTTTTCTGGTTGAACATTCATTTTCTATCGAGTGTTTAAGCCAGAGGGAAACGAGCAATCCACCCAGCCCAGTAATGATTATCAAAATTTTGGAAAAGCAAGTTGGAATTTCCAGAAAGTTGCTTTAAAAAAGAAACTTCAAATTTCCAAAAGAAATATTTCCTAAAATTTTGGCCTTATGCAAAAACTGAACATTTTCAAAAAATATTTTTCAAAATTTTTGCTTTTTTATTAAAAGACTTGGCTAATCTTCAGAAAAAGGAAAATTTTGATAGAGCAACCAAAATTTATAATAAACTTTAAGAAAAATCGAAATTTTCAGGCAAAAGTCAAATTTCAAGGAATAGTGAAAAAAATAACAAAATATTTTAGGATAATATTTTTAAATTGTAAAAACAAATTCGAAATTACAAAATAAAAAGACAAATTTTGAGAAAAAATTCGATATATAATATAATCTTGATATTTCAAATAAGAACGAATTTTAAAAATAGAATGGAAATTTCCGCAGAAAGTCTTTCCAATTGAAAATAAATTTTCTATTAATTGCTCGAAACAACGGGAAGGGTGCAAGGAAAAAGGCAAATTTTCAGTAAAAAGTCCATATTTAAGGAAATGTTGGAATTTCGAATTACAACGAATTTAAAATAAGTGGAAACTTCGAGAAAAGGTCCCCCTAGTTAAAGATACATTTTTCATTAATTACTCGAACCAAGAAGAGCAAAAGAAAAGGACAAATTTTTAGAAAAAAAAAGGTCGATATTTAAGAAAATGTTGAAATTTCAAATGAGAAAGAATTTTGAAAAAAAAAAAATAGAAACTTCTAGGAAAAGTCCCCGTAACTGAAAATTAATTCTTATTGATTGCTTGAAACAAAGATGGGGCAGAGAAAAAGGGCAAATTTTTAGGAAAAAGTCGATATTTAAAGAACTGTTGAAAATTTGAATGAGAAGGAATTAATAAAAAATGGAAACTTCTGCGAAAATTCTCCCTAGTCGAATATGAATTTCTGATTAATTTCTGAAAGAGAAAGGAAAAACATTTGACAAATTTTGGGAAAAAATTTGATATTTAAGAAAATGTTTCAATTTCAAATAAGAACGAATTTTTTTTTACATGGAAACTTCTAGGAAAATTCGTTAACCGACAATAAATTTTCTATTGATTGCTCGAAACAAGAATAGAAGCAAAGAAAAAATTCAAATTTTCAGAAAGAAGTCGATATTTAAGGAAATTTCGAATAAGAAGGAATTTTAAAAAATGGAAACTTCTGCAAAAAATCCCCCGAGTTGAAGGTAAATTTTTGATTGATTGCTGATCAAGGAAGGCAAAATAAAATGACAAATTTTTGGAAAAAAGTTGATATTTAAGAAAATGTTTAAATTTCAAATAAGAACGATTAAAAAAAATGGAAACTTCTAGGAATAAGTCCTCCTAGTTGAAGATAAATTTTTTATTGATTGCTTGAACTGGAAAGGGCAAAAGAAAAAGACAAATTTTCAAAAAAAGTCGATATTTAAGAAAATATTGAAATTTTAAATAAGAATGAATTTTGAAAAAAAAATGGAAACTTCTGGGAAAACTCCCCCTAACTAAAAATTAATTCTCATTGATTGCTTGAAACAAAGATAGG